>CM056049.1:291178631-291254926 GCA_029574335.1 Rana kukunoris
AATCACAATTTGGAAATGCCAGTAAAAACTTTGCTGCGCCAGTAAAAACTTTGCTGTGCCAGTAAGTTTTGGGTGCCGGGTCAGTCAGTCTTAATCTGGTAGGTTCCAGTAATATGTACACATAATAATTATTATTATACAGGATTTATATAGCGCCAGCAGTTTACACAGCACTTTTGAAACTTGAAATCACAATTTGGAAATTTCAGTAAAAACTTTGCTGTACCAGTAAGTTTTGGGTGCTGTGTCAGTAAATCTTAATCTGGTAGGTTGCGGTGATATGTACACATAATTATTATTTTTATTATACAGGATTTATATAGCGCCAGCAGTTTACACAGCACTTTTGAAACTTCAAATCACAATTTGGAAATGGCAGTAAAAACGTTGCTGCGCCAGTTAGGGTCCTTTCACACGGAGCGGACCGTTTTTCGTCGGCTCAGTGGGGGGTCCTGCTCAGCTGTCGGCGGACAGGGCGGTCCCCGCACACTGTGCAGGGACCGCCCTGTCTCTCCTCCGCTATCCCCTTTGGGGAATCGGATGAAAACGGACCGTTTGTCCGTCTTCATCCGTCTTCATCCGATCCGTTCCGCCGGATGGAAGAAAAATAGAGTTTTCTTCTGTCCGAAAAACCGGATCCAGACGGACGTGGATCTTTGCGGACGTAAGCCGATGCATCATCCGCTAACGGACGCGATCCCATAGGGAACCATTACAAGTCCGTAAACGGACTTGTAAAAACGGGCGAACGGAGGCGGACATGTGAAATGGGCCTACGTTTTGGATGCCGTGTCAGTACATTTTAATCTGTTAGGTTGCAGTGATATATACACATAATTATTATTTTTATCATACAGAATTTATATAGTGCCAGCAGTTTACACAGCGCTTTTGAAACTTGCAATCAAAATTTGGAAATGCCAGTAAAAACGTTGCTGTGCCGGTAAGTTTTGGGTGTCGTGTCAGTAAATTTTAATCTGGTAGGTGGCAGTGATATGTACACATAATTATTATTATTCTTATACAGGATTTATATAGTGGCAGCACTTTACACAGTGCTTTACAATATAAAAGGGAGACAATACAGTTATAATACAATAAAATACACATAATGCTTATAAACAGGGGTTCCCTGAAAGCTAAATCTCAGGGAACCCCTGTTTATAAGCATAATGTGTACATATCACTGCAACCTACCAGATTGAAATTTACTGACACGACACCCAAAACTTACTGGCACAGCAAAGTTTTTATGAAAAGTGTGACGTGCAGGGCCATCGCTCCCACTAGGTGAACTAAGCAGCAGCCACAGCCGCTGGGTCCCCTTCAGAGAATCTTTTTCCCCCTGGCAGGTGGTGGCTGGTGCGGTGTGGAGTGTAGCGGGAGGTGACTCCCGCAGCTCCATCTGGCTGGCTGCAGAGTCGCTGGGCAGGGAGAAGGAGAATGCAGATCCACCACCCTTCCCCGGTGCCAGGGGCAACCATGTGCAGCAGCCGTGGGTGTCAGCACTCTGCCTGCCCTACCTCCCTCCCTGGGTGATCAGAGGAGCAGGGCAGGTGGCATTGTGGGCAGAGACAGCGGGGATGGATCCACCCAGGTCCGGACTGGCCACCATAGGACACACGCTGGGTCGAGGCCACCGGGCCACTTGTCCTGAAGGAGTCCAAAGCAAAGCTGCCCCTGCAGCCCGCTGCCGGAGACTGGGGTGGAACCGAATGATGGGGGAGTAGCTGCAGGAGGTCTCCAGTGCATGAGCTGTAAATCACAGCCTGTAGAAGACCCCATCTCTTGATCTTGGGACTGGTGACACCGACTGCCACCCTCTGCCTGACATGTGGAGGGAGCTGGAAAGAAGTACCCTAGGGTAAGAACATGTCATGTGGTGGGGGAGAAGCACTGGGGATGAAGGCTTCTAGTCAGACCTTATCATTGGTGTGTGACCCCCCTCCACCTGGCTGCACCCTACCTCCTGGCTCCATCCCTCCACCTGGCTGCCTGCACTCCCCCTTCTGTCCACCTGGCTTCATCCTGCCACCTGGCTGTACCCCCCTCTTGCCCACCTGACTACCTGCACCCAGTGGCGTCTCCAGCTTTCATATTTAGGGGGGGCACATGGGGGGACAGGGACAAAAGTAGGGGGCCAACTATAAAATGCAATTATATATATATATATATGTATATATACAGGGCTTTTTTTCAGGGGGAACTTGGGGGAACTCAGTTCCACCACCTCTGGCTCAGACCCTTTGGTGCCTGCTTACCACAATCAATTTTAAACACAGAAGTCTGGTTTTTGTGTTTACAAGTGATAGCTCTGCACTCTGTGTGTAACCCCCTGAACTCTGCACCCTTTAAAACCCTCCTACTGTTTGTAAAATCTGAATGGGATCGTGGTTGGGTTCCTGCACCTATTTTCTGAGAAAAAAAGCTCTGTATATATATATATATATATATATATATATATATATATATATATATATATCTCCTGGGGCCCTTTACTACGATCCCAAAAAGGGCCCTTTCACATGTTCTGCAGTGAGCTCCATTCCTACTATACTGGGGCCCCCCAGGGTGGCAGAAAACAAAAGATATATGTCACCAGCACACCAAGAAAATATAAGGGTCCAAAGCAGTGGGAGAACTTTCAGGGTTGCAAAGGTTGTTTGCCACCGAGCCCTGGTGTTCTGCCACTATGGGGTTCCCCAGCTGTCCTTTTCCTGCTATTGACAGCGCTGGTCTGGCATCTGTCTCCTTGGCAGCGGTGGCAGTCCATTAGGACCTAGTGCTGGTGACATTATGGGTGCATGCAGGGGAAGGCTGGCACTATTGGTTATAGAGAGCTGAGCCCCCAGCTGGTCACCTAGCAGCAGTCATGCTGTATAACCTTCTCTGTTGACATGCTGATCGGGATGTGATCCAGGTGATGCTCCTAGTGAGATCTAATAAATACAGAATTTATTAGCATCAAGAGTACAACCACATATATATATATATATATATATATATATAATCAAACGTATGTTCCGCAGCCGTGTGGGCTCTATGCCTGTAAAGTGTGGGCTCTATGCCTGTAAAGTGTGGGCTCTATGCCTGTAAAGTGTGGGCTCTGATCAATAAAATCTCTGATATTTAACATTAGGATTTGACAGGGAGCATCACCTGGATTGCATCCCGATCAGCATGTCAGAGAAGGCTCCACTGCTGCTAAGCAACCTGCAGGGAGCTCAACTGTCTACAACCAATAGAGATGGGCTCGGGTGTGTTTGAAATCCCACATGCCCAATCCCGCCAGGAAGCCAACACTCCACAGTGCTAATCACAGGCAGTAAGACATTTCCTGATCTGTGCAGAGCTGCGGACCGGGAAATCTCTCACTGCCTGTGATTAGCGCTGTGCAGTGTGGGCTTCCTGGCAGGCTCTGGCATGTGGATTTTTGAACATGCCCAGCCCATCTCTAACAACAAATTGTGCTCGCCCTCCTGTACATCAGCCCCATAAAGTAACCAGAACTGGGTTCCAATGTGCTGCCGCCGCTGATAAGGAATCAGAGACCAGCGCTGTGAATAGCCGGGACAGGACAGCAACTCTGGTTATTCCAGCACTGGTCCACACTGGGAGGATTCCCCCATCCACCTATAATGTGTAGATGGGGGAATTGGATCATGTCTTTTTTTTTTCATTCAACCTAATATTTGAATGAAAAAAAGTGATCAATGTATGGGCTGCCTAAGAGCTAAGACCAGCCATAGACAGTTTAAATCTCAGCTGGTTCAGCAGGAACTGGCTGAGATTTGAACCATTAATGAGCAGATTCTCTTATGATTATCACTAGTGGTTGCTGTATAGCCACTAGTGAGAATCACTGTTTGTCGGGAGAATACAATTGCTGGGCAGGAGGGATATTCCCGTCAGCACTGTCTGTGTTGATGGGGGAATCATGCAAGTTTCTTTCCTGCAATCTGTGGATGTAGGAAAGAAATTTGCACTGTGTATTACCTGCCTAACAAAGTGAAAGTGTAACAGAATGGCCCGTGACACCCAGAGACTTTTGAAGGATGGGGGGTACTCAAGTGCCAGCATCACTAATGACTCTTGGGTCTAGGGTCATCCTGTGCCCCTTTTGGGCATAGGGTGACTGAGAAATGATAATGATAAATTACATGGGATGGGACATTACTGATAATTCATCTTTTGCAGGATATCTTTAAATATTACAAGTTGTTAAAGTCTGACTCCGACAGGTCAATAGAGTGTTTTCATTCAATGTGGGGGACACATGCTTTTGAGGTGTTAATTGAGTCTGCTCCTAGACATTCCATTGTGTGATGCTAATGAAAGGAGGAGGAGGAGGAGCTGTATTCCTCCCTGCTCGTATGTGAGGAGAATGGGGGGGAGGTGGCTGGACTCGCTGGGCTGTAAAAGAGTGTCATAGACTGACACTCCGCTCAGCTTGCAGTCACCACTCTCGGAATTTTCAGGCTGGTTCTCCTGTCCTAAGGACAGGAGAAATCAGTCTGTTTTTTCAGTAACTGAGATGAAGGCTTGTGCCCCCCTCCCCCACAGTGCTCATGGAGTCCTTTCTGCAACTCACTCTTCTCCGTGCCAATGAGGATGCAGGGGAAGGAGCAGATCGGGCGGCTGTGGTTGTGTGAACGCTTGCATTTTGCAGTGTCAGCGAGCAGAGGGAGGGGGGAGGAATGCCCCGCAGAGCTGACTGGGGACGCTCTTCCTCTAAGGAGAGACTGTTACTCCAGGGGCGCAGCATAATGTTGGGGGGGTCAGGGCCCCCTCTGCCCCCCCCCTAGAGACGCCTCTGCCTGCACCCCCCCTCCTGTACACCTGGCTCCATCTATTCACCTGGCTGCACCCCCCCTCCTGTCCACCTCGCTCCATCCCTCCACCCCCCTCCTGTTCACTTGGCTCCTTTCCTCCACCTGTCTTTACCTCCTCCTGTCCACCTGGCTGCCTGCACCCCTCTTCCTGTCCCCCTGGCTCCATCCCTCCACCTGGCAGCACCCCCTCCTGTCCACCTGGCTCCACCACTCCACCTGGCTGCATGCATCCCCATCCCTCTACCTGGCCGCCTGCACCACCTCTCCTCTCCACCTGGCTCCATCACTCCATCTGGCCGCCTGCACCCCCCTCCTGTCCACCTGGCTCCATCCCTCCACCGGGCTGCCTGTACCCCCCTCCTGTCCATTTGGCTCCATACCTCCACCTGGCTGCATCCCCTCCTGTTCACCTGGCTCCATCCCTCCAGCTGGCTGCCTGCACCCCCTTCCTGTCCACCTGGCTCAATCCATCCACCTGGCTCCATCTCTCCACCTGGCTGCCTGCACCCCCCCTCTCCTGTCAACCTGGCTCTATCCCTCCACCTTTCTACCTGAACCCCCCTCTCCTGTCAATCTGACTCCATCCCTCCACCTGGCTGCCTGCACCCCCTGTCAGCGGGAACCGGCACTTCCTGGTTTACGCGATGATCAGCTGTGATTGGTCACACCTGATCATGTGGTAAGAAGCCTCAGTCAGAGGCTCCTTACCTCGATCGGAGATGCGGCATGTCAGACTGACACGCCACACTCGCGATCACTGTGCTCGCTGTGCTGCATGCCCCCGCGAGCGCGCACCGGCTTGTTATCCTGCTGGACGAGTGGTTAAAGCTTTTCATTCTCCTCTGACTGTCCTATGAGGCTGCATGACCCCTGACCCTCTTTCTAGACAGTGCAGATTGGCCCTGTCCTGATCACAATGCAAAAAACAACAACTCTCTAGCAAAACACACCAAACTGAGCATGTGCAAAGTGCCTCCTAGGGCTCTGTACTAGCAGAAGATGGGTTGGGGACAGTAAACCCACGTATTCCTCGCATTATTAAAAAAATATAGAATCATTAAACCCAAGGTTGGTCCTAAAACTGAAACATGTAGCATCTGTGTAAGCCCGAGACGCCTTTCATGGCATTGTAGCCAATCTTCAGGGGTGGATGCATAGTGGGGTAAAATCTGCAGAAGGACACAAGTATAATATGTAAGTTTTAGAATAACACCCAAATAATGGGAAACAATAGGAGAGATGGAAAAAGGGCCATCTCCAAAAACGTACTAATTTCCAGCATGTGAGGATATGCGACTAGGAACAAAATATTAATAATACGAGGAATAAGTTGTTATACAATGTTTATGGTTTTTGCATCATGCTTTGTATATGCTCATTGTCATGTATGTTTACTATTATGTATACATTCCAAATCGCATGCTCTGATATGTGTTTTAGACAAATAAATGCATCCATATTACACTGTCTTATCTTTGAGTCCTCTCATGCATACCTCATTTAACTGCTTGCCGACCTGCCGCCGTCATTTTACTGCGGCAGGTCGGCTCTCCTGGGCGAGACCCCGTAGCTATACGTCGGCTGCTTTTGTGGGAACTAGGGGGCGCGCGCTGCCGCCGGCGGCCCGTGCGCGCCCACGCTTGCCCCCGAGTCCCGCGCGCGATTGCTCGTTACAGAGCGGGGACCGGGAGCTTTGTATGTAAACACAAAGCTCCCGGTCCTGTCAGCGGGGGAAATGCTGATCTTCTGTTCATACAATGTATGAACGGAAGATCAGTGATTTCCCCTAGTGAGTCCACCCCCCATACAGTTAGAACACACCCAGGAACATACTTAACCCCTTCCCTGCCCCCTAGTGTTAACCCCTTCACTGCCAATGGGATTTTTATAGTAATCCAATGCATTTTTTTAGCACTGATCGCTATAAAAATGCCAATGGTCCCAAAAATTTGTCAAAAGTGTCCGAAGTGTCCACCATAATGTCGCAGTACTGAAAAAAACGCTGATCGACGCTATTACTAGTAAAAAAAAACATTAATTAAAATCCCATAAAACGACCCCCTACTTTGTAAACGCTATAACTTTTGCGCAAACCAATCAATGAGCGCTAATTGCGATTTTGTGATTTTTTTTTACGAAAAATATGTAGAAGAATACGTATCGGCCTAAACTGAGGAAAAAAAATGTTTTTTTATATATTTTTTGGGGATATTTATTATAGCAAAATGTAAAAAATATTGCATTTTTTTCAAAATAGTCGCTCTATTTTTGTTTATAGCGCAAAAAATAAAAACCGCAGAGATGATCGAATACCACCAAAAGAAAGCTCTATTTGTGGGGCAAAAGGACGCCAATTTTGTTTGGGAGCCACTTCGCACGACCGTGCAATTGTCAGTTAAAGCGACGCAGTGCCGAATCACAAAAGGTGCTCTGGTCATTGGGCAACAATATGGTCCGGGGGTTAAGTGGTTAAAGTCCCAATCCCCCTCTTTTTTCTACGTATAAAAGGGATGGAGATATATGTTTACATATTTCTCATTTAAAGTCCCAACACTTTCTTTTTTCTAGTAACACTTTAATTTTTGGATTTACAAAAACTCTATTCAAGAGAATATATTCTAAAGTCAAAAAGTACCTTCTATTGTTCTTAAAGTGGATGGTTCAGCTAAAAAAAAATATTAAAAGCCAGCAGCAACAAATACTGCAGCTGCTGACTTTTAATATTAGGACACTTACCTGTCCTGGAGTCCAGCGCCGTCCGCAGCAGAGGATGAGCGATGGCTCGTCACCCTGCTGCTCCCCCCTCCATCCACAGTGAGGGAACCAGGAAGTGAAGCGCTGCGGCTTCACTGCCCGGTTCCCTACGGCGCATGCGCGAGTCGCGCTGCGCCCGCGAATTGGCTCCAGCTGTGTGCTGGGAGCCGAGTGTTCCCAGCACACAACGGGCGGGAGACGGGATGTGATGTAATGCCCGTCTTTTGCCCGTGAATGCTGGGCCGGAAGTGGGTGCAGATACATGTCTATCTGCACCCCCCTCCCCCCTGAAAGGTGTCAATTGTGACACCGGAGGGGGGGAGTGTTCGGATCAGCGGATCTTCACTTTAGGGTGGAGATCCGCTTTAACTTCCTCCAAATCTCCAAACTCCTTTTTTGTTTTTTTTTATGCTGCTGTGATCCAGTTTCATGTTAGGCCCT
This sequence comes from Rana kukunoris, assembly GCA_029574335.1. Taxonomy (NCBI): domain Eukaryota; kingdom Metazoa; phylum Chordata; class Amphibia; order Anura; family Ranidae; genus Rana; species Rana kukunoris. The sequence goes on from CM056049.1 coordinate 291,186,659, forward strand.
TTTTACATTTGCAATTCATTCAGCTCTGCCTGTCAGTTTTTCAGTCAGACCTGATTAGAAGGCCCATGCATTCCTATAGAACGTATGGCCATTTACACTTGCCTACCACTGGGTTACAATTAGGGCCGCTAAAAAAAATGGAGGAGAATTTCCCCCACTTCCATTTGGGTGAACCGAATCAGAGGCAGCCAACTGTAATCACACAGCGAGGTCCGTCTACACCCAGCCACCCAAAGAGCAGAGTGGGCTTTGTCCATGTCTGCTCTGCAGAGACTGAGCAGACACAAACCTGTCATCCATCCCACTGTGCTCCAATCACCAGGGGATCAGCTCACAGATCCTCTGCTGACCGGAAGCAGGGCCACTAAACTGGCCCTGTTGTACCATGCCTGGCCAGCAGGGGGGCCCGGGAAACCTGAACAGAGAACTAATTAATGTAAAAAAAAAAAAAAAATACCTCCAGCCACCATGACCAAACATCGTCCATCCGAGTCTTCCCCCAGGGGAATGGGTGGAACTGTCTACAGGCAGCACATGCGTTATGGCCCATAACGCATGTGCTGCCTACAGAGACAGTGCCACCCATCCTGCCAATTCTGTAATGTGCTGCAGACAGGGCCACACGCTAGCAGGGGACTGTCCATCAGCTGTACAAGATTTCGCACTTTCCAGTTTTAGAAAATCAACCCTAATAGAGGTACAGTATAGTTTATATAGTAGTATAGAGAAACTGTAGGAAAACATGTGAAAAGAGAGAAGCTAAGTAATACAAAATCTGTCTGTTAGGCATGTAGCACTACCCCCGAAGTAGCTGCTGTTTTTTTTTGGGTGGCATGTTACCTCTGTCTCTCCGCCGTCTAGGGTACCTGATGAGAGTTGTAGTAAAGGGAATGTCCACACAACAGGTGTCTTTTCTGTGCTTTTACTACCCTGCCGGGTAAAAATGATTTAACAGTACAAAGGTGAAGGGATAGCAAATAGGAGACAGCAGATTCAGGTGTAACTGAATACGGAAAACAGTTCTTCTTTTCTATGATACTTTACTTTGCCACTCTAGCCTGAGTGGGTATAGCGCACCTGTTCAGGCCTCTCTCACCAGCCTGGCAGCCAGAGTGTCACTCAAACTTAGGATTAAGTCTCTGTCACAGACCCTCCCAAACAATTGGAGACAATTATGGTCCGGAACTGACAAATGACCAACATCCAGCCTGTCAGAACCCAGGATGTCCTCCGATGAATGGACAGGCTTCTCCTGGAACACCAGCCTCATGCTTGGTATCCTTCAGACAGACTACTAATCGGTCAACTTCTTCCAATTGGACAGACAGCTCGGGACCCCCTCCAGATTGGAGACCCAGTCGATCACTGGATCCATACAGCAGATCAATTGCTCTGGGCCAACGTGATCCCAAGACCAGGAACACTTCTACCCATGCACACCCCGGTCAGGAGGGCCATATGCGGGGGTGTCGTGGAATTGCTACCCCAATGGTGGGCGCCACACGAGGAAGAACCTCGATCGAATGGCGTCTTCCCCCTTTATATCCCTCCCCAGCATGCACTGCCAGGCCGGTAAGGAGTGATACTCAGACACACTTGACCCCACTGCTGCCACTTGCCGTCCAGGGGTGACGTGAGTCCCCAGACAAAATGATAGCCCACAGTACAGCCAAGATAGAGCAGAGACCCAAATTTAAACAATCAAACTAGTTCAGAGCTAACTGTTTCTCTGAACTTTCCCCTAAATTTAATATAGCACCGGCTCTAACTGCATTTAATAGTAGTGACCTATGGTGGAATTGCAGGTGTTTTAGCAGACAAACAGAGATCATTGTACAGTTGAGAATTCAACACAGTGAGGGATGAGAAAGGGAGAAGGGACAGATAAGAAAACAACACATTTAAAATATGAAAATATGCATATAAGTGTTTACTTCATCTAAACAATGATGTTATACAGTGTCTTGTCTGTTGTCATGATACCCATGAAATTATCATACAGAAATGAACAGGTATGTGATAGGGATTGTGGAATATAAAGTGTTTGTTAGACCCAAAAAAACAAACTAAAAAATAAAAAAAATGTTCTGATCCCTTAAAGCAGATTACACAGCACAGTGATTGTGCTGTGCAATCTGCCCCCCTCTAAACTGTAAAAAAAAACTGCCTGTACCCGCTACTTCCTGTATCCCCCTCTCTGCACTGACAACGGTGGTCAAGGCTGCTGAGCCCTGACCACCATGGTCAGAGTGCGTCCCTATGTCATGCTCAGTCCTGCTCTCAGGTTTCCTCTCTCCCCCTCATCCCCTCCTCTCTGCCTGTCATCTTTGTGTTTGTGTGTCTCCATCTCCGCCCCACCCCCCGCCCCCTGCCACCTTTAGTAAAATAAAAAATTCTAAATGGTCCCTCTCTTATAGCCTGGCATAGCACACTGCATTAGTCTTTTATAAAAATGAGTGTTGTAAATACTGATTTAGCACAATCTTAAGGCCGGTCACGTGACTCTCTGACTTTTTTTAGGGCTACTGCAGGAAAGGCTGAGCAGCCATGTGATCTCCACAGCTGACATCAGAGGGAGATCTCAGCTCTTCCTGCAGAAGCCATATAACAGATGTATACAGCGGCCACGAGTCACGTGACTGTCCTGAAGATCATTCTAAATAGGTATTTACAACACTGAACTTTGTAAAAGACTAATTCAGTGTGCTATGCCAGGCTCTAATAGAGGTTCTGGCAGTGTTTGTGTTATATGGGTTAACAAACACTTTAAGTTAAGGAGTATACTCAGGGCCGGCCTTTGGGGTGTGCGGACAGTGCGGTCGCACAGGGCGCCATAGCAACATGGGCGCCTGGCGACCGCACTGAATTTTTTTAATAATCGCCCGTACTAAGACTAAGTAGTAGGCGGAGGGGCGTGCCGCTCCGGGTGCCACACACTGGGGATGTCAGGCCGGCGCCCCCCCCCCCCCCTCCCTCCGCGACTGAAGAGGACTTTGCCGAGTGGTTCCGGGTGCCTGGCTTTGCAGGAGGGTGCGTACTAAGACTAAGTAGTGGGCGGGGGGGCGTGCCGCACCGGGTGCTATACACTGGGGGTGTCAGACCGGCGCCCCCCTCCCCCCTCCCGCGACTTTGCCGAGTGGTTACGGGTGCCTGGCTTTGCAGGGGCCGTCGGCACACCCGGGACCTGGGTGATCCCCTTTCCCTGTGGCAGCTCCGCGGGTCTGAGTCTCGGCTGTCTGTGACTGTTTCACAGTCACGCAGCCGAGCAATGAAAGCTGCCTCCCCCTTGTCTGCACTGTGCTGTGTGTGCAGCACGCGGCGAACAGGTTATCTGAACCTGCTTAACGGGTCTGAAGGAGGGTGTTATTGTATGGGGGTCTGCACTGTAGAGGGGAATCTGTATTGTAAGGGGGGTGTGTTTTTTTATTGTAGGGGGGTCTGCACTGTAGGGGGGTGTTCTGTATTGTGGGGGGTTCTTTATTGTAGGGGGGTCTGTAGTCTGCAATGTAGAGGGGGGTTTGTTTTGTAGGGGGGGTGTGTTCTGTATTGTGTGGGGGGGTTCTTTATTTTAGGGGGTTCTGCACTGTAGAGGGGGGTGTGTTCTGTATTGTGTGGGGGGGTTCTTTATTGTAGGGGTTCTGCACTGTAGAGGGGGGGGGGGTTCTGTTTTGTAGGGGTGAATCTGTATTGTAGAGGGGGTTTTGTATTGTAAGGAGGGGTCTGTATTGTAGGGGGTCTGCGTAACATGCAGGGGGTCCAGAACTGTTAGGGGGTGTCTGTGTAATATACAGGTGTCTGGGGCTGTGTAATGTAAAGGGGTGCAGGGTGCTGTGTAATGTAAGGGGGTCCAGAGCTGTGGGGTGCTGTGTAATTTAAAGGGGTCCAGAGGTGCAGGGTGCTGTGTAATGTAAGGGGGTCCAGGGGTGCTGTGTAATGTAAAGGGGTCCAGAGGTGCAGGGTGCTGTGAAATGTAAAGGGGTCCAGAGGTGCAGGGTGCTGTGTAATGTAAAGGGGTCCAGAGGTGCAGGGTGCTGTGTAATGTAAAGGGGTCCAGAGGTGCAGAGTGCTGTGTAATGTAAGGGGTCCAGAGGTGCAGGGTGCTGTGAAATGTAAAGGGGTCCAGAGGTGCAGGGTGCGGTGTAATGTAAAGGGGTCCAGAGGTGCAGGATGCTGCGTAATGTAAAGGGGCCCAGAGGTGCAGGGTGCTGTGTAATGTAAAGGGGCCCAGAGGTGCAGGGTGCTGTGTAATGTAAAGGGGCCCAGAGGTGCAGGGTGCTGTGTAATGTAAAGGGGCCCAGAGGTGCAGGGTGCTGTGTAATGTAAAGGGGCCCAGAGGTGCAGGGTGCTGTGTAATGTAAAGGGGCCCAGAGGTGCAGGGTGCTGTGTAATGTAAAGGGGCCCAGAGGTGCAGGGTGCTGTGTAATGTAAAGGGGCCCAGAGGTGCAGGGTGCTGTGTAATGTAAAGGGGCCCAGAGGTGCAGGGTGCTGTGTAATGTAAAGGGGCCCAGAGGTGCAGGGTGCTGTGTAATGTAAAGGGGCCCAGAGGTGCGGGGTGCTGTGAAATGTAAAGGGGTCCAGAGGTGCGGGATGCTGTGAAATGTAAAGAGGTGCAGGGTGCTGTGAAATGTAAAGGGATCCAGAGGTGCAGGGTGCGGTGTAATGTAAGGGGGTCCAGAGCTGTGGGGTGCTGTGTAATGTAAAGGGGTCCAGAGATGCAGGGTGCTGTGTAATGTAAAGGGGTCCAGAGGTGCAGGGTGCTGTGTAATGTAAGGGGGTCCAGAGCTGTGGGGTGCTGTGTAATTTAAAGGGGTCCAGAGGTGCAGGGTGCTGTGTAATGTAAAGGGGTCCAGAGGTGCAGGGTGCTGTGAAATGTAAAGGGGTCCAGAGGTGCAGGGTGCTGTGTAATGTAAAGGGGTCCAGAGGTGCAGGGTGCTGTGTAATGTAAAGGGGTCCAGAGGTGCAGAGTGCTGTGTAATGTAAGGGGTGCAGGGTGCTGTGAAATGTAAAGGGGTCCAGAGGTGCAGGGTGTGGTGTAATGTAAAGGGGTCCAGAGGTGCAGGGTGCTGTGTAATGTAAAGGGGCCCAGAGGTGCAGGGTGCTGTGTAATGTAAAGAGGTCCAGAGGTGCAGGGTGCTGTGTAATGTAAAGAGGTCCAGAGGTGCAGGGTGCTGTGTAATGTAAAGTGGTCCAGAGGTGCAGAGTGCTGTGAAATGTAAAGGGGTCCAGAGGTGCAGGGTGTGGTGTAATGTAAAGGGGTCCAGAGGTGCAGGGTGCTGTGTAATGTAAAGGGGCCCAGAGGTGCAGGGTGCTGTGTAATGTAAAGGGGCCCAGAGGTGCAGGGTGCTGTGTAATGTAAAGGGGCCCAGAGGTGCAGGGTGCTGTGTAATGTAAAGGGGCCCAGAGGTGCAGGGTGCTGTGTAATGTAAAGGGGCCCAGAGGTGCAGGGTGCTGTGTAATGTAAATGGGTCCAGAGGTGCAGTGGTGTGTAATGTAAAGGGGTCCATTGGTGCAGTTGTGGAGTAGTAGTGACAGAGATATTGAAGGATGCAGGGGGCACAGTGGGGTGTTTTTACATTTTACTGGGGGGGGGGGGGCCGATATAGGATTCCCCCCCCCCCCCCCGTGTGCCAAATGCTCTAGGTACACCTGGCAGGCCACAGGCGGATTCTGCCGGAAAGACGGCGTGGGCGGCTGTCCTTGCCTTGCTATGAGGAGCTCATACGCCATGCGCACTGAGAAGACAAAAGAGGGCAAGAATCCACAGACGCAGGCAGCCGAAGGAAAAAGGTTTTTTTCTGTAAGTAAATTTTTTTTTGTTATAAATGCAGTGCACTGCTTAATGTCTGTTTTGTATTTTATTATTTAAATAAGGTGTTTCCTAAAGGAACAGTAAATACAAAATACTTTATTGTAATTATGTTTGATATTTGATAGTAAATTTACAGGTAGTGGTATTATAGCGTGTGATTTACTTTATACGTGGCGTTATTATAGCGTGTGATTTATAGTATAGGTGGCGTTATTATACCGTGTGAATAAAAGTTGTATTTTTATCATAGCTTGTAATCTGTCTTTTGGGAACTTAACGGAATGGAAGGCTTTAAATGGAGCTGATATTGGAGAAATGGGTGTGGACACTGAGAGGGCGTGGTTACTAAGGGGCGTGGTTACTGGGGGCGTGGTCAGTAGGGGGGCGCTGTAAAGCTTTCTCGCACAGGGCGCCTAAAGGCCTAAGGCCGGCCCTGAGTATACTCAATAGATACAAGCTACAGTATGCAGCTGTGATGTAGCATTCAGTCATTCCTCTGCTTCCAAAAGGTGTCCCACTTGCCATTTTTTACATCAAAGAACTAGGGAGATTTTTGGGACTTTGAAGGGGGTGAGTAAACATGGCTATAAGTCAAGTCAATATCAAAAATATGTTTTTATTGATAAAACAACAAGGAACATGGTAAAATTACACGATACATGCAGCAATGCATTAAAATTGGCAATCACATATTACAGGCCATTTATAGAAAAAAACATTAGTGGCAAGCAGCCAACCAATATGTGATGTGGAACAAATCCTAGATGTAATAAAAACACTTAAAAATACATAGTAAGGTGGTAAACTCAAGCCTTTGAGTAAAAGTGTCTGCAGGAGAATAAGTGCATCCAAATTATGCTGATGCATTTTGTGGACAATACCAATCTTCAGAGGCAGGTGAGCAGAAATCTATAAAACAAAACATGAGTAGACCAATATAAACCAATGTTATAGCCAGTCCTCATGGCAGCATCGTTTTATGCACACTGCACATTATTTGGAACACACTTTTCCATATCACTAGCAGGCAATTACTTGGTTAGTCCTTCCCTGTCTAAGCTCACACAGGTTTACTCCCATCTCTCTTTCATTTTTGTTATTTGAATCTGTTTCACGGTTTCTTTTTCATTATTGACCTGCTCTGTCCCCATGCACTATTTTCTATTTCATATATACTCTGCATTTAGCGTAGACTAGATATTAAGTATATACCCTATATTATGTCAGTGCAGGCAGTGTAGTTTATCTAACGCAGTGTATTAAAGAGGTTAAAGGGAACCCTGCACCAACATTTAAAAAAAAATGGCATGGGGTCCCCCCAAAATCTATACAAGGCCCTTTAAGTTTGGTATTGATATTAAGGGGAACCCCATGCCAAAATGTAAAAAAAAAAAAACGGCGTGGGGGACAGACCCTTATCCGAGCATGCAACCTGGCAGGCCGCAGGAAAAGAGGGGACGAGAGAGTGCCCCCTCCTGAACCGTACCAGGCCACATAACCCTCAACATGAGGAGGGTGCTTTGGGGTCCCCCCAAAGCCCATTGTCCCTATGTTGATGGGGACAAGGGCCTAATCTCCATAACCCTTGCCCAGTGGTTGTTGTGAGGGTTCTGCGGCCGGGGGGCTTATCGGAACTTAGAAGCCCTGTTTAACAAGGGGGACCCCAGTCCCCACCCCCTATGTTAATGGGTATGGGGTACTTTAGCCCTACCCATTCACCAAAAAAGTGTAAAAAAAATTAAAACGGCAGCATACAGTTTTAGACCTTTCCTTTATTAAAAAAAAAAAGTGTCCATTCATTTTTAGTTGCGGCGCCAATGGTCCAGGAAAAACTCTGCCTCCATGGGAGGCATCCCGCCGACTGCACCCTTTTTGCAGTGACAGCTGTTAAATAGCCAAAGGCGGGGCCACCCGGTGATGTAACCAGGTGACCCTGCCCCTTCTGACATCATGTGACGTCAGAGTGGTGCGATGTCACTCATTTATGTCACCGGTTGGCACTGCACTTGGATATATAACATGAGGACCACAAAGCACCCTCCCCATGTTGAGGGCATGTGGCCTGGTATGGTTCAGGAGAGGGGGTTGCTCTCTCACCCCCCTTTTTCCTGTGGCCTGCCAGGTTGCATGCACGGATACGGGTCTGGTATAGATTTTAAGGGAGTCCTTTTTTTTATTTGGTGCAGGGTTCCCCTTAAAATCTATACCAGATCTGAAGGATCTGGTATGAATTTTGGGGGGGACCACACACCATTTTTTATTTTATTTTGGCATAGAGTTTCCCTTAACCCCCCTGGCGGTATTCCAGAGTCTGGCTCTGGGTAAGATTTCAGTTCCATTAGCAGTAACCCCCGAGTCAGACTCGGGATCGCCTCGCAGCATCCACAGGCACAGGTTACTTACCTTGTCCCTGGATCCCGCGATGCCTCCCCACTGTGTGAGCGAGCGGCGTCCTTGCTCGATTCACACAGTGTCTGTGTGCCGCCGATCTTAGTTCCCTGTGACGTTACGACGCATGGGGGCGGAGAACGGCGCCAAATTCAAAAAAGTAAATAAACACATTACATACAGTATACTGTATTCTTACAGATTACAGTACTGTATGTAAAAAATACACACCCCCTTTGTCCCTAGTGGTCTGTCCAGTGTCCTCGTAGATTATCTCATGATATACTGCTCTGCCTGTGCGCGCCTCACCAGATTACTTTTCCCGAGCATGCACCTTTCCTCTTCGGCCACCAATCGCATCAGGGCTCTAAGTGTAGGCACAGATTGGAGGGAGATTGGTCATGCAGCCCTGTCATCACTTGCCCCCAGCTTAAATCCACTTGCCAAATGCTAGCAGGCGAGTGGAAATTTTGAGGGCTGGTGTAGAGGACCTGGGGCAACCTAGTACCGGTAGGCCTGCTTGCCTTATGGGAAAGAGGGCTATAGGTGAAGAACACAGTAGCCAGCTATTGTGTCTGACCACCTACATTGGGGTAGACGTGACACCAAGCCATCAGCCCATCATATTAGGTTCAACATTTGTCTTGTCAGAGGTTCGACCAGCCTTTACAGATCCCACCTGACCCCAGTGAAATAGTTGAGGAAGGATGTTTACCAAACATGAGGCTTTTATTTGTGCATACATTTTTATGTCTGTGTTGAGCAGAGAAACTGGACACTAGTTGGCAGGGAGAGTTGGCATTTTGTTAGTTTTAGGCATAGTGGGCTCCATTTACAGAATGCAGTGTAAATATTTGCCAGCACACCATGGATCTTCGCTTCCAAACAATCTTTTTTTTGAAGCATGATACCATAATAAGCAAAAGAAGTGCAATGTTTTGGGGCCTCGCAGGACCCCTTCGTCAGGCATGTGATAGCAGATGATTCACAGAATTGACTCACATGAGATATTTAGGACACATTTTGTCGCTCAAATAAATACTGCATGAACATATATAGAAATCAATTCACAGAAGGAAATAAATAAATAAATGCATGCGGAAATTAAGTAGTGGTCCAGGCATGCAGTATTTGTAGAATGTGTACCGATTGGTAAGGAGTGGGCAGCTACCCGCTCCTTAACAACCAGTAAACATCATGATTGTTAAGGAGGAGGCGGCCCCTGCGTCCTTAACAAATGAGTTATTAGCTGTCAGAGGGACCCCCTGAACAATACCAAGATGTTGTCACATCCTCTTAAGTTTTCTCCTGTGCCCTGAGTTTGACAAGAACACCATTTATGGTGGTTTTATGAGCTGATCATAGAGTAATAATAACCTCAACTGAATTGTATGCAAGAATGCTTCAATTTCAGCTCTGGTATGTTGCTCATGGATTGGATTATAAATAATACTGTTTTTTAATCTCTACAATCCAAGAGGGTGGATCATAGGATCTAAATGGAGCAATAGGGAGATTGGGGCATGGTTAGGCAAAATTACAGTCCCAATGCAGGCCTTATTTGCATGCAGGTGCATTTGTCCCATGAGGAACATAGGAAGCCAAGAATATACATGCTAAGTGTGAAACAAAAAAAATGTAGAGTCCTTTTCTAAGCCATGTAAGCATCTCCATGCATCATATACTGTAATATTGCCCATAGATACATTTTTTCCAACACAATTGAGGTGGATAGAGGGATTCTCCCTGCTGAGACATTGTATTCTGATGAGCTGTGACTCTTCCCTGTCAAAATACACTGATTAGCAGTTGTCGCTCAATTGCTGAAGCAGCTGAACGAGAATTTTTTTTCAACAAGACGATCATTAGATCGTCTTCTGGCAACTGTAAGTAGCCACACATGGATCATAATTCATAGTCATGACTAAGCACTGATCCATAGTGTGAAACGCGTAGGCTGCTATCCCTATTTTTGCTGCATTTTGTAATGCATTTTCCATTTGTTTTTACAATAAAGACAACCCAAAGGTTTATTGGAGTGCGGCTATCAATTTTCTAGCCTCTACTATTTGCCTTGTGCATTGCCGCCACCCTTGATTTCCTAAGAAGTTACTGATTGCTCAGCATACCCACCTGGAGCGGTGACTCCCTTCTCCTATGGTCAGCTTTAGTTTTCTGTTCTGAGAAGTGTTTGGTGGGTCTGGTGTGGATTTTAAGGGAAACTCCACCCTAAATGTAAAAACAAAAAATGGCGTGGAGTTCCCGCAAAAATCCACACCAGACCCTTATCCGAGCACGTTAACCTGGCCGGCCGCAGAAAAGAGGGGGGGACAGATTGCGGCCCCCCTCTCCTGAACCGCACCAGGCCACATGCCCTTAACATGGGGAGGATGTCCCCATGTTGATGGGGACAAGGGCCTCATCCCCACAACCCTTGCCCAGTGGTTGTGGGCGTCTGCGGGCGGGGGGCTTATCAGAATCTGGAAAACCCTGTTAATAAAGGGGACCCCCAGATCTTGGCCCCCCTTATGTGAATTGGTAATGGGGTACACTGAACCCCTACCATTTCACAAAGGAAAAGTAAATAGTTAAAAAAAACACACAGACACCGTAGAAAAAATTCCTTTATTAATAAAAAATAAATAAAAAAATCCAGCGGTGGTAATCCACTCTCGATGTGGCTCCCTGCTCCAACGTTGTCTTCTATCCAGCGACAGGTGATCTCTCCAGCGACGGGTGATCAGCGGTCTGTCCAGCGATGAGAAGATCCAGAGTGCAGCAGGCGAACTCCTCTCTCCGCTGGACACAGCCCAGCGGAATGACACGGCGGAGCTTTGACATTTCTTATATAGGGGAGGTGCCATCCTACATGTGACTCCGCCCCCTCTGATACACCATCGGCTACGTCACTGGGAAAGCCTGGTCTTTCCCAGTGACGTAGCCGAGGGTGCGTCAGAGGGGGCAGGATCACGTGACGGGTCACGGGGTCACGGACCGCTGATCACCCGTCGCTGGAGAGATCATCCGTCGCTGGATAGAAGACAACGTTGAAGCAGGGAGCCGCATCGAGAGTGGATTACCACCGCTGGATTTTTTAATTTATTTTTTATTAATAAAGAATTTTTTTCTACGGTGTCTGTGTGTGTTTTTTTGGGGGACCCCCACATTTTTTTATTTTTATGAATGAATCATATTTGAATTGCCAGAGCCGACAATTCATTATAGCCGCAAAGCCGGTTTTAAGTGCCTTTTTTTCTTTCAGAAATGATACTTTGTGCAGGGACAGTTCTATGTACGGGAAACATGCGCTTTTTTAACCACTTAAAGACCCCCGCACGCACATATACGGCCACAACATGGCTCGTACAGGCACAAGGGCGTAAATTTACGTCCCCGCCTGAGTGCGGTTCGGGGGTCTCAGCGCGCTCCCAGCCTGTCACTTCCTCCTCCTGTGTTTACACAGGAAGGAGGAAATGATGTATTCTCTCATCGCAGCGCTGTTTCCCAGCGCTGCTGATGAGAGAAGACATCACAAGTAAGTGTGCACCAACACAACACTGACACACACTCACATAGGCATATTAACCCCTTGTGATCGCCCCCCCCCCACCCCCCTGTCACAGTGTTACTGAATGCAGTGATTTAATCACTGCATTTAGTGTCAGTGTGACAGGCACTGTAAAAAACAGTTAGTGTTAGGTTCAGGATAGCCCCCCCACCCCCCCTAATAAAGTTTTAACCCCCTGATCACCGCCCTAGTTAACCCTTTCACTCCCTATTGCCAGCGTCACTAAGCGATCATTTTTCTGATCGCTGTATTAGTGTCGCTGTTCCTGCTAGGTAGCTATTTTTTTTTATTGCGATTTTTTTTTTTTACTAAAGACATGTGGCTAAATAAATTTTGGCCTAAATGTTTGACTAAAATTTAGTTTATTTGATTTTTTTTTAACAAAAAGTAAAAAATAGTGTTTTTTTTTCAAAAATGTCGCTCTATTTTTGTATATAGCGCAAAAAATAAAAATCGCAGAGGTGATCAAATACCACCAAAAGAAAGCTCTATTTGTGGGAAGAAAAGGACGCAAATTTTGTTTGGGAGCCACGTCGCACGACCGCGCAATTGTCTGTTAAAGCGACGCAGTGCCGAATCGCAAAAACACCTTGGGTCATTTACCAGCGTATTGGTCCGGGTCTTAAGTGGTTAACATGCTGACTTTACACCCCCCCTAGGTACGACCCAGGGCCCAAACACTTTTTAGGACAATAACTTGCATATTAGCCTTTAAAATTAGCACTTTAGATTTCAAATGTTCGAGTCCCATAGACTTTAACGGGTTCTAAAGTTCACATGAACTTTTGGTGTGTTCGCAAGTTCTGGTGCGAACCGAACTGGGGGTGTTCGGCTCATCCCTGATCTCCTAGATGGACTGATTGAATCTAGATTGGTATTTATCACCTCATTAAAGCCTCTGCAGATGACGTGAAAGCCCTGACTTTTACATGTTAGAAGATGTTTGTTGGGAAAGGTTTTTGGTTCATATTTGGGTAACATAGGGTTGACTATAGAGTTGATAATGCTCCTAAGATAATATATCTATCATCACTGTCACATTCAATGAAGAGTTGTTGTAAGGCTGTAGTATCTTCAATGGCAATCATTCCACCTTTGTTTATTTGTTTGCACTTGCAAAGTTGACCAGCAGAAATGTATGGTGATGGACACATGGAGGTTAATTTCTACATCATAGAGTATTTAAAGGGGCTATTAAGGCTGTTCACATTTATTGAGGTAGTATGTAAAGCCAAAGTGGGTGGAGGGCAGATGCAAGAAGTTGCCTGAATCCATGGGTGAGAAAGGTTGCTTTGCAATTGACTGTAATATAATCTGTGCAATATGGAGGGTATTAGAGTAACAGTACACATAACCGATAGGTTTTGTAAAATACGAATGCAATAGAAAAAAGAAATGGAAAAGAGGAAGAATAAACAAATCCAAAACAAATATGCAATTAACAAGCTAACGGCTTCATGATTTGCAAGGTATAGGAAATCCTGCATGCACAGGTACTGGGAGACGTATAAATCAACGATCCTATGGATCAAAACTAAGTAGCCATTTTAAAGGACTAGAGTTAAGTAAAGAACTCACACATATAGTTCACAAATTAGGTGCTGATAATGCTTGTCCAGTCATTATAAACATGTCCCGAAGCTTCTTTCAGTGGAGATATAGGACTACCAAGTAAGCCCCATTGGGGCATTAGCTTTATATCCTACTCTGGAGATTGTAATTAGAAAATGTGGTCCTGGTAATTGATTAGAAGATGGGATGTTCCAATCAGTATGAGATTTTTTTCTCATTGAGGTCTGCTGTGGCCTGGGTAAATTGTTGCTGTAGCTGCAGATATGTCGGCAGAGTCTTTTATGTGGAAAAAGTGTATTCTGGCAAGCACATCCCTAGGTACAGAATCGGGGAGCAATTAAGTTGTGATGGTTCTTAGCCCCGTCTATGATAAAATCCTTAATTTGCTAAAGTAAGAGCAGGCATTTTAGAATCTGTTGGAGATATGGAATATGCTCCGGCTGTGTAATCAATTCTGGGATCCCATCTGAATTTTTTTTTTTTTTTTTTAATATCAGTGTGGACAGATGCATATTGTCCTAGTTAGCATTCATTATGTTCGGTCCTTTCCTCCACTTGTTGTACCTGAGTTTCAGTTTGGAAATATTTCTACACAGGTCTGTCTGCAAGTCATGTTTAAGAGAAAGTAACATTTGAGTGTATGTTCAGAAGCAGCCTGGTCAGTGGTAGGAAAATGTGGTCAGATTGTCATTCTGTACTCTACAAAGGATGCATGTTAATTTTTACTCATTAGTCCTTCCAACAAGGGAGATACCAAGGGTGAGACAGCTGTATGTTTACTGAGAGTTTTCTCCTCGTGCTGAGTGTCTGGGAGGGAGCCATCATATATGAAGCAGATGTCAGTATCCACACAGGGATGTGACACAGGTCGCTGCATTAAGGCTCTGGGCCATATTGGGTTTTCTTCCTGTTGGTGCCCAGAAGAAGTCTGTGAGCCATTTAGGTTATACAGGGCTGTTTTGATGGTGAGAGGCTTATTCACTGGTCATTGTGGAGCAGTGAGGAAATTGCCCATTGTAGTGGAGGGCTGCATTTGCTGCAAGTTTCTACAAAACATTTGAGAGGTTTGATTTCTTTAAAGGTAAGTAAGGAATAGATGTCAGTAAATATTTTTCAGAGCCACCAATGAAATATAGCTAGGAAAACCATGCTAGAGGCATTTAAATAGGTTCAGTAAGGGTAGGTGAGGCGAGATTAGGCCCCCTGAATTATTTTATAGAGTCCAATTACATGTATTTTTAAATATTGCTAATATACATTCAGCAAGGTAGTGAAAATAATAGATGACAACCACACATACAAACACATACACATAATTCTATTCTTTCAGTGTACCATCCGTACACTTATTGCTAAAAGTGATATAACATGTAAGTTTGAAATGTTAATAAAATGACCTTATTATTTAAGTCTGCAAACGCTACAGAGTCAGTTTAAAGATAACAAAGTTAAGATAAAAAATATGCCACTTATGGATTTTCTTGTAATGATATAGGTTAAGAGGGATCTTATTTCCACTCTCTATGGCTGTTTGATTAGAATCACCGAAGGTAAACAGCTGTTTAGCCAGAAGGGGATGGGAAAAAGACCTTGGAAACATTTCAGATGAAACATGGCAGTGTATACTGGATAGGGATGAGCCAAACACCCCCATGTTTGGTTCGCACCAGAACCGTCGAAAAGTCCGATCGTTCGCACAAACATTTAGAACCCCATTGAAGTCTATGGGACTCGAACGTTCTAATTCAAAAACGATCATTTTAAAGACAAATTTTCAAGTTATTGTTGGAAAATGTCTTTCAGAACCCTGATCTTGCCCCATGGAACATGTATCAATGGAAAAAAGTCTTAAAAACAGTCGTTTTTTCAGGAGCAGGTTATTGTTGGAAAACGTCTTTCAGAACCCGGGTCTTGCCCCAGGGAACATGTATCAATGGAAAAAAGTCTTAAAAACGGTTCTTTTTTCAGGAGCAGGTTATTGTTGGAAAACGTCTTTCAGAACCCGGGTCTTGCCCCAGGGAACATGTATCAATGGAAAAAAGTCTTGAAAACAGTCGTTTTTTTTTAGGAGCAGGACTCCTGAAAAAACGACTGTTTTTAAAAAAAAAATTCCATTGATAGTAGTGTCAATGAAAAAAAAATTTTAAAAACAGTCGTTTCGTTTCACTCGAATTTGCCGCGAACGATCGAAATTCGACGAACGATCGAACGGACGATGTTCGAGTCGGACATACGTTCGTTTCGAACGCGAAGCTCATCCCTAATACTGGAACAGGTACAGTCCGTATCCATCTCTCCACAGCAATGTTTAACCCAATTATATTTAATATATAGAGCTTAAAGGACACCAGCTAAATTATACCAATTGGGGAGGCGGGATACGTTGGAATGCGTCGAGATGTTCAAGAGCATCTGCTGACCTAATGCATATGCTTTGGAAATGCCCTAAACTGTTCAGGTATTGGCAAAATGTGGTAGAGACTAATAATCAGGCGTATCAAACACATGTACAGGTAGATCCAAGAAAATGCTTAAAGGAGTTGTAAAGAAAAAAAATGTTTTGCCTAAAATTAATGTCTGCAAGGTATACAGACAGAATAGTGTAATGATTCTGTTAAAAAACGAGTAAATACCTATTAAATTCCTTCATCTATATCACGTCCGGCGTTCTAGTTTCTGTTCTCTCAACCACTTCCTGGTTTGCGGTGTTGGTTCATGTAAGAACTACATTTCCCAGTATGCATTGTGGAACGCCCAGTAATTCACACCTCCTTGAAGTCTCTAACACGTAGCGAGCATCCTGCCGCACATATGTAGTTCCCAAGAGGGGGCGAGCACGTCACTGACCACCGCAATAAAGCCTCTCTTCACGATGGTGAGTAACAATCAGACAAGCAGGAAGTGAACAGAACAGAGAAGAAATAGAGCAACTTCTGAGCAAAAACGAACAATGAGGAAGTGAAAAGAGGAATGTCTGCATGTAAAGGATGCTTATTAGGAAAAAAAAATCCTTTACAACCCCTTTAATGGGCCAAACAGATAAAGAATCATACACTCCAGTAATTAGGATACCCATTATTAGGATGCTATTTATTGCACGGAAACTGATAGCAATAAAATGAATATCCTTCATAACTCTGACAAAGAAGGAATAGCGGATACAGGTAAATGATGCACTGTTAAAGGAATAGCAGGTGTATAAGAACAGGGGTTTAGCAAAAAAAAAAAATTATGAAATGTGAGAACCAGGGCTGACACTATTTATTTTGGGATCAGATGGAAATTTAAAGGTCAATAGACAGTTCACTTGCTATAGATTAGTTAAGGAATGATAGTTAAAATAGGAAGAATTGGTATGGAGGATTCATGAAGGGGAGGGGTATGCTAGTATGCTAGCCCAAGGGAGGGAGAAGAGGGAAAGTGAAATATGTTATTGTTGTATGTATTTAGTATTTTTATGTGTGTTCCACGATGTGATTGTGATGGAGGAAAAATTTAAAAAAAAAAAGATTGGGGGGAAAAAAAAGAAAGAGAAAAAAAAAAGCTGCACACGATGTAATTTTCTATAACTGCCAACAAAAAGTCCAATGTTTCTTCTTTCCAGTATGGCAATCTAAGGGGGTTATTTAATATGTTAGTGTTGAGATTGCTCGGGGGAATCATGTTTGCAACAGGAGTTTAATTTATGGTGACTCTGTAAGGCCGCGTACACACAATAGGTTAAACCGATGAGAGCGGTCTGATGTACCGTTTTCATCGGACCAAACCGATCGTGTGTGGGCCCCATCGGTTAGTTATCCATCGGTTAAAAAGAAAGCCAACTTGTTTTAAATTTAACCAATGGATTCCTAACCGATAGGTCAAAACTGATCGTTAGTAGGCACAACCATCGGTTAAAAATCCACGCATGCTCAGAATCAAGTTGACGCAAGCATGGAAGCATTGAACTTCATTTTTTTCAGCACGTCGTTGTGTTTTACGTCACCACGTCGTTTTTTTAAGTGATGGTGTGTAGGCGCGACGGACCATCAGTCAGCTTCATCAGTTAGCCGATGGAAATGGTCCATCAGACCGTTCTCATCGGATGAACTGATCGTGTGTACGTGGCTTTAGACTTATCCACTACCAAAGCGATGCTGATGCTGCAGGTCTTCTCACTGCAACACTGATATTTCTCAGGTGATTATAATAAATAGGTATGAGCTTTATGTTCGATTTGAACATGAGTTTGACTTTGGCTGTTCGCCCGTTCGCCGAACAGCAAACAATTTTGACTGTTGGCAGCAAATTCGAAAAGCCGCGGAGCATCCTTTAAAAGTCTATGGGAGAAATCTAAAGTGCTAATTTTAAAGGTTAATATGCAAGTTATTGTTATAAAAAGTGTTTGGGGACATGGGTCCTGCCCCAGGGAACATGTATCAATGCAAAAAAAAGTTTTAAAAACTGCAGTTTTTTTAATGCTTAATGTGAAACAATAAATTTGAAATATTCCTTTAAATTTCGTACCTAGGGGTGTCTATAGCATGCCTGTATAGTAGCGCATATTTCCCGGGTTCCCTGCACAAAATGACATTTCCAAAGGAAAAAAATTAATTTAAAACTTAAACTTAAAACTATAATGAATTGTCAGGTAATTCACATAGGGAAGCTGGGATCTGGGGGTCCCCTTTGTTAAAGGGGGCTTCCAGATTCTGATAAGCCCCCCACCTGCAGACCCCCACAACCACCGGACAAGTGTTGTGGGGATGAGGCCCTTGTCCACATCAACATGGGGACAGCCTCCCCATGTTGAGGGCATGTGGCCGGATATGGTTCAGGAAGGGCCCCCCCTCTTTTCCTGCATCCTGCCAGGTTGCATGCTCGGATAAGGGTCTGGTATGGATTTTTCGGGGGAACCCACACCATTTTTTTAATTATGGCGCAGGGTTACACTTAAAATCCATACCAGACTTGAGGGATCTGGTATGGGTTTTTTGGAGGAACCCCACATATTTTTTTTTATTTGGTGTAGGGTTCTCCTTAATATCCATACCAGACCTTAAGGGCCTGGTAATGGAATTTAGGGGGAACCTCATGCATTTATTTATTTAATTTTTCAATGACTTTCAATGACTTTGATCTGTATTGCTGGGACCCGACAATTCATTATAGTCTCGAGTAGTTTTAAATGACTTTTTTTTCTTTAGAAATGTCATTTTGTGCAGAGACTGTTATAAACATGTGAAACATCCGCTACTTTACAGGCATACTATAGACACCCCCAGGTACGAAATTTAAAGGAATATTTCACTTGTATTGTTTTACTTTAAGCATTATTAAAATCAATGCTCCTGAAAAAATTGCAGTTTTTAAAACTTTTTTTTGCATTGATAAATGTCCCCTGGGGTAGGACCCCGGGCCCCCAAACACTTTTTTTTTTTTTTTTTCACATCAGCCGTTACTAGACCCTATAGAGACCAACAACAGTTTCGCATCATCTGTGGTACTTTTGCTTGTGTTATATATTACTCCCTTTTTTTTTTAAACAATTTATTTGTTTATTTAATTCATTTCCCAAAAAAGAAAAACCAAGGAAAAACAGAGCATGCAACAGATATGACGCATGTCACCAATTACACTTGACAAGACATCGCCAGCATCGATATTTATTTCCAGCCCCCCCCCCCAATACCCCCCGCCCCCCTCCCTCCCTGTCGGGTCCTACGTTCAGCAGGCGCACTAAAATAGTTACACATATGTTTTACGTTGTTAACTCGTGGTTCTTATAGGTATCTACACACAATTTCAAGGGAGTAGTGGAATACCACTTAGTATAGCTAGATACTGGATGTATTGCTAGTGCTTACAATATTAGCATGTATCGCCCCCTATGTTGTTGCCCTATATCCTCAGTTGCTCGATATAACTCCATGTTTTTTTTAAACGCTTTCCACTTGTTCCATTTTTCATGGAAATCCCTACTTGTCTCTGCGATACTCTCCTTTAGATCCTCCATTCTATAGGTTTCCTCGACTGCATCTATCCACTCCCATATCGATGGACACTCTGTATCCTGCCACTTTTTTAGGTATAAGTCGTTTTGCTGCATTCAACAGATGTGGGATTAGTGACTGCCTATATCTTTTGATTCCCACACAGCTACCATGAAAAAGTACGGTCCAAGGCTCCTTCTTTAGCTCTTCCCCAGTGATCTCCTTGATGTGGATCAGGATCTCCTCCCAAAATTTCTGGATTTTCGGGCAGGTCCACCACAGATGCGCCATAGTACCTCTGTCCGTGCACCCTCGCCAACACTCAGCGGACAGGCCAGCTTTATAATGGCAAGTTTTATCAGGTGTGATGTACCAGCCCGAAATGCATTTATAGTTAGTCTCAGCCGTACGTGTATCAATAGCAGAGGAATGGGTCAGTTTCATTAATCTTGCAAACGTGTTTTCCCCTCTAAGTGTTCCTAATTCCCGTTCCCATTTCTGTACAAAAGGGGGTTCCCCCTGTGAATCTAACCTTACCAACATCCTATATAGTTTTGAAACCGTGCCCTTTAACCACTTGAATCCCCGTTTATCGTCAAATGACGGCGACAAATGGGATCTGAATATCCCAGCCAAATGATGGCATCGTCTTCTCCGGCCACGGGGGGGTGCGCGCGCGCCGATGGCGGCGCACTCGCGCACCCGGCGTGTCCCCGAGATGCCGACGCGCGTGCCTGGCGGTCACGATGTCCATCAGGTACATGCAATCAGCAGTTTTAGAGCAGGGACGTGGAACTCTGTAAACACAGAGCTCCACGTCCTGTCAGGGAGAGGTGACTGATGCTGTGTCCTTAGTACATAGGGACACAGCATTGGTCACCTCCCCCAGTCAGTCCCCTCCCCCCACACAGTTAAAACACACCCAGGATACACATTTAACCCCTTCCTCACCCCCTAGTGTTAACCCCTTCCCTGCCAGTCACATTTATACAGTAATTAGTGCGTTTTTATAGCACTGGTCGCTGTATAAATGTGAATGGTCCCAAAAATGTGTCAACAGTGTCCGATGTGTCAGTCGCAATATCGCAGTCCTGACAAAATTCGCAGATCGCCGTATTACTAGTAAAAATAAATAAAAAAAAAAATTGTCAGAATTCTATCCCTTATTTTGTAGCCACTTTAACATTTGCGCAAACCAATTACTATACGCTTATTGCGTTTTTTTTTTTTACCAAAAATATGTAGAATACATATCGGCCTAAACTGAGAAAAAAAATATTTTTTTTAAAAAAAAATTGGATTTTTATTATAGCAAAAAGTAAAAAATATTATGTTTTTTTTTTAAATTGTCGCAATTTTTTGTTTATAGCGCAAAAAATAAAAACCACAGAGGTGATCAAATACCACCAAAAGAAAGCTCTATTTGTGGGGAAAAAAAGGACGTCAATTTTGTTTGTGAGGCACGTCGCACGACTGCGCAATTTTAATTTAAAGCGACGCAGTGCTGAAAGCTGAAATTTTGCCTGGGCAGGAAGGGGGTATATGTGCCCAGTAAGCAAGTGGTTAAATTCTCCCGGTGACATAGTTTCTCTAATGGAGTCAGCTCCTCCATCGACCGTAGTGGTCCATGTAGATGCTGAACGAAATGCAGAAGTTGAGTGTAGCGCCATTTATTTAGATCCCATATATCTGTTCTAGATTTCAACTCATCATATGTCCTAATTTCCCCATCCTTTATTATATCACCCAGGTGAACTTTTCCTTTCCTGATCCAATTCCCCCCGATTTTTCTTACCCCCGATGCAAAGTATGTTTTTTTTTTTTTTTTTTATTTACTAGTGGAGAATTATATTTCTTATCCTTTTGTGTCCTATCCCATAATCTCAAAGTGTCTTGTGTCAGTTCAAGGGTATTACTATCAAGTGCTCTAAATTGTGAAGGGTTCCAAATAATATTTCCCAGGTTTACATTAGCTTGTGTCATTTCTATTTGCACCCATCTTTTCCATGTTCTATTCCTGGCCCATTCCACCACCCGTGACAGGACAGCTGCTTGGTGATATTCTCTAATATCAGTTACTGCGAGGCCCCCATATTGTTTATCTTGTTTTAAAATTGCTAAGGAGATACGATGTTTTTTTATTTTTCCACACATAATTCATGAGAATTGAGTTGAGTATTCGGAGAAATTGAGGGGGGAGAGCTATAGGAATCAGCTGAAATGTATATAATATTTTTGGGATTATTATCATTTTCAACAATATTATGCGACCCATCCATGAGATGGGTTTATTTATTGTTTTTTGTACCTCGCTTTTAACCTCATTTAGGAGGGGGATATAGTTTATTTTATACATCTGCCTGGGCGAATTGGCCAGTTTAATACCTAAATATTTTAGTTCCTTTCTCCAGGGAAAAGTGCAAATCTCTTTTACCTGTCTTATTTCTGTTTTATTAAGATTTATATTCAATAATTCTGATTTAGCTATATTAATCTTAAACACTTTTTCTGACAATAACTTGCATATTAACCTTTAAAATTAGCACTTTTGATTTTTCATGTTCGTGTCCCATAGACTTTAACGTGTTTGTGTGTTCAAACAAATTTTTTGCCTGTTCGCATGTTCTGCTGCAAACCGAACTGGGGGTGTTCGACTCATCCCTAATAATAAAGACAGATCCTATTTATGAATCTGCTGATATTACCATGCATGATGAAATTATCATTTGTTACAATCATTGCTATAAATATATATGTTACCTGGAAGAGACTGTGAGGCCCCTGTACACACGATCAGACCGGTCTGATGAACTGATCTGCAGACCAGTTTCATCGGTCCAGTTCGATGGTGTGTTTAGCCCATCAGACCGTTTAAAACATGCTTTAAAACCTGTCTGAACCTGTCTAAAACCTGTCTGATGGACACCTGTCTGTCGGACAGATTCGATGGTTAGTATACAAAAGCATCGGACCAAAAACCCGCACATGCTTAGAATCAAGTCGACGCATGCTTGGAAGCATTGAACTTCGTTTTTTCAGCACGTCGTTGTGTTCTACGTCACCGCGTTCTGGTCTGATCGGATTTTGGTCCGATGGTGTGTACGCACATCAGACCATCAGACAAGTTCAGAGTTGTCTGATGAAAACGGTCCATCAGACAAGTCTTATCAGACATGTCTGATCTTGTGTACAGGGCCTTAAAGTTACACTATGAAAGTAAATAAAAAAAATAAAAAAAACATGTTTTGCTCAGAGCATAAATAGCAAAAATGTATTTACCGTGGGGCAAAAAAGTATTTAGTCAGCCACCAATTGTGCAAGTTCTTCCACTTAAAAATATGAGAGAAGCCTGTAATTGTCATCATAGGTATACCTCAACTATGAGAAACAAAATGTGGAAACAAATCCAGACAATCACATTTGATGTCTGATTTGGAAAGAATTTATTTGCAAATTATGGTGGGACATAAGTATTTGGTCACCTACAAACAAGCAAGATTTCTGGCTCTCACAGACATGTATCTTCTTGTTTAACCTCCCTGGCGGTATGATTCTGTCTGGAATTACGTACCAAAAGCAGTACAATTATTTTGCATGGAAATTCTGCGTTTTATACTGTAGGCCTGCAATTTTTAGGAATAACTCACTTAAATTTGTCCAAACCAGAGTCTAGTAGACATCCCGGGTATGATAAAGTTTGAAACACAAAATCATAAAATTATAATATAATAAATAACTATAAATAATTATAACAAATAATAATGTAATTATAATAAAAATTATTCACTAATGTAATCAAATCAAAATCACTGAAATTTGCTCAGTTGCAGAATTGTCGCTGTCATTACTTTTATTTTTTTATGACGAATTTCCCCACAAATCGCTATCGCTCAATTCTGCAAGTGATTATCATTTATTATCGCTGTTTTCTAGCTGCTCTAAAATCACTTTTGACATAAAGGGACACTTTTGGTTGCTATGGACAATCTACAGTTTGCAGGCACAAAAAAAATGTTTTTATTATGTAAAAGAACATGCAGGGCACTGGGCAGACCACTAGGGACAAGGGGGGGGGTGTACTTTTTACATACAGTACTGTAATCTATAAGATTACAGTATTCTGTATGTAATGTGTTTGTTTACTTTTTTGAATTTGCCGCCGGTCTCTGCCCCCGTGCGCCGTTACGTCTCAGGGAACGGAGATCGGCGGCGTGCGGGCACTGTGTGAGTCGAATGGAGGACGCCACTCGCTCACACAGCGTGGATGCATCGCTGGATCCAGGGACAAGGTAAGTACAGTACCCCGCCTGGATATAAGGTAAGCCAGCGCGCGCTGCAGGCTCTGCATATTCACCCCGAGCGCGACTCGGGGATATCGATATTTACAAAAAAAAATCCACCCCGACTCGCGCTCTGGGATACCGGCAGGGGGGTTAAGAGGCTCCTCTGTCCTCCACTCATTACCTGTATTGATGGCGCCTGTTTGAACTTGTTATCAGTATAAAAGACACCTGTCCACAACCTCAAACAGTCACACGCCAAACTCCACTATGGTGAAGACCAAAGAGCTGTCGAAGGACAGCAGAAAAAAAATGTAGACCTGCACTAGGCTGGGAAGACTGAATCTACAATAGGCAAGCAGCTTGGTGTGAAGAAATTAACTGTGGGAGCAATAATTCGAAAATGGAAGACATACAAGACCACTGATAATCTCCCTTGATCTGGGGCTCCACGCAAGATCTCACACCGTGGGGTCAAAATGATCACAAGAACGGTGAGCAAAAATCCCAGGTCATTCACTAGGTCATTCACCTAGTGAATGACCTGAGCTGGGACCAACATAACAAAGGCTACCATCAGTAACACACTACACCGCCAGGGACTCAGATCCTGTAGTGCCAGACGTGTCCCCCTGCTTAAGCCACTACATTTCCGGGCCCATCTGAGGTTTGCTAGAGAGCATTTGGATGATCCAGATGAGGATTGGGAGAATGTCATATGGTCAGATGAAACCAAAGTAGAACTGTTTGGTAGAAACACAACTCGCCGTGTTTGGAGGAGAGAGAATGATGAGTTGCAACCAAAGAACATCATAACTACTGTGAAGCATGGGGGTGGCAACATCATGCTTTGGGGCTGTTTCTCTGCAAAGAGAACAGGACGATTGACCCATGTACATTAAAGAATGAATGGGGCCATGTATCATGAGATTTTGAGTGCAAACCTCCTTCCATCAGCAAGGGCATTGAAGATGAAACGATGCTGCGTCTTTCAGCATGACAATGATCCCAAATACACCGCCCGGGCAACGAAGGAGTGGCTTCGTAGAAAAGCATTTTAAGGTCCTGAAGTGGCCTAGCCAGTCTCCAGATCTCAACTCCATAGAAAACCTTTGGAGGGAGTTGAAAGTCCGTGTTGCCCAGCGACAGACCCAAAACATCACTGCTCTAGAGGAGATCTGCATGGAGGAATGGGCCAACATACCGGCAACAGTGTGTGACAACCTTGTGAAGACTTACAGAAAACCTTTGACCTCTGTCATTGCCAACAAAGGATATATAACAAACTATTGAGATGAACTTTTGATATTGACCAAATACTTATTTTGCACCATAATTTGCAAATAAATTCTTTCCAAATCAGACAATGTAATTGTCTGGATTTGTTTCCACATTTTGTCTCTCATAGTTGAGGTATACCTATGATGACAATTACAGGCCTCTCTCATCTTTTTAAGTGGGAGAACTTGCACAATTGGTGGCCGACTAAATACTTTTTTGCCCCACTGTAAATCTAGATGCACTTTATTACAATCAGTAAGCTCAGTTGTTGAACTGATTTTTCTGTTCCACTTAAATTATTTAAAACATGTTTCTTTATTTTTATTTTTTATATATACATTTGTAAACTGGTACTTAGATGGTATTAAAATACCAAAGAGACACTGTAATAATTGATATCCCTTGATGGGTTGCCTTGAAGCTATCCTTCAAAGCTGGGGAAAGTAAAGCAAGGTCCTTGAATCCAGGGACATTTTTGGCTCCATGCTATTAGTGCAGTGTTAAATTTGATCTGATTTGTAGAGAATGCAAAGTTAAACTTAATTAACTAAACCATTAGCACATACGTCTTAATAATATTTTCACAGCAGAGACTTAGAAGGCGAAAACCTGACTAATGCAAGCCTAAAGCACATAGCTAAAGATAAACTAATTGACAAATCATGGTCATTCTTTCAAATGTCCATCAGCCTAGGTTTACATTGGAGCAATTTGCCATGCGATTTGAGAAATCAAATCGCAAGACAATTCGCAGCCTGTTGGCGGCAATGGCACTGTTCCAATCGGTGCAACACTGATTTTGCGGCGCCGCACCAATTTGCAAAAGTAGTTCCTGCACTACTTTTGATGATTTCAGGTGCGATTTCAACAGACAACTGTGTATGAAGCCACACAAATGTCTATCAAGTAGCACCTGAAATCACGCTGACCTTGCTACTTTGAAATCGTGCTACTTCAAGTAAAGTAGCACGATTTCAAAGTAGCATCAGTGTGAACCAGGGCTCAAAGTTTCTTTTAAGATGCACATTGACTGCTTAACCACTTAAGACCCGGACCAAAATGCAGGTAAAGGACCTTGCCCCTTTTTGCGATTCGGCACTGCGTTGTTTAACTGACAATTGCGCGGTCGTGCGACGTGGCTCCCAAACAAAATTGCCGTCCTTTTTCCCCCACAAATAGAGCTTTCTTTTGGTGGTATTTGATCACCTCTGCGGTTTTTATTTTTTGCGCTATAAACAAAAATAGAGCGACAATTTTTAAAAAAATGCAATATTTTTTACTTTTTGCTATAATAAATATCCCCCAAAAATATATAAAAAAAAACTTTTTTTTTCCTCAGTTTAGGCCGATACGTATTCTTCTACCTATTTTTGGTAAAAAAAATCGCAATAAGCGTTTATCGGTTAGTTTTTATAACGTTTACAAAATAAGGGATAGTTTTATTGCATTTTTATTAAAAAAATATTTTTTACTACTAATAGCGGCGATCAGTGATTTTTTTTGTGACTGCGACATTATGGCGGACACTTCGGACAATTTTGACACATTTTTGGGACAATTGTAATTTTCACAGCAAAAAATGCATTTAAATTGCATTGTTTACTGTGAAAATGACAGTTGCAGTTTGGGAGTTAACCACAAGGGGGCGCTGTGACTTTGAGTGTTCCCTGTGTGTGTTTACAACTGTAGGGGGTGTGGCTGTAGGTGTGACATCATCGATCACGTCCCCCTATAACAGGGATGACGTGATCCATGCTGTGGCCACAGTGAAGCACGGGGAAGCCGTGTTTACACACGGCTCTCCCCGTTCTTCAGCTCCAGGGACGGATCGCCGCACTGGAGCTTCGGACCGGGTCACGGGAGCGCGCCGCGGGTGCGTGCCCGTGACCCACGGCTGGGTACTAAAACCAACGTATATATACGTTGATGTGCCCAGCCGTGCCATTCTGCCGACGTATATGTGCAGTAGGCTGTCCTTAAGTGGTTAATTAATATTCTGTGCATTGGTCTGCAATCATGGTGCAGCATACAAGGAAACATGGACTTATCAAATCATTCCATCTGTTGCAAACATTTATGCCAGATCATTTAGTCTAAATGGTCATAGATCAGTTCAGAAAGTTGGTGTAAAAGAGAATTAACATTATATTCGTCTCCTTTAAAAGAGAAATTTCCCACGTTCATTTTCAAGGAGTACTGCAAGTCCTTCATTCATTCTTAACGTTTCAGAGAAGCTATACTTTTAGTTTCAGATATAATCATGAAATATTTCCAGATGAGGTTGTTAACTTACAGATAATATTAACAGTAAATATACTTTCTAATAAACCTTTCCTAACAGAATTATGGAGGCTGCTGTAGCTGGCTTCCATTCTAAAAAATGCTAGATACCTGAGGCGCCGTACACACGGCCGAGGTTCTCGCTGAAAATCAGCGAGAACCTCGCTGGAATGCACATTCCAGCGAGGACCTCGGCCGTGTGTACGGTCTCGGCGAGCTTCCCGTCGGGAAGCCCGTCGAGCCGAAATAGAGAGCACGCTCTCTATTTCCTCGACGGCCCGCCTGGAAGAATGGCTGGTTGCCATTCCCGACGGGCGGGTCGCCGAATTCGACGGCCGGGAGAGAACCTCGACGGGCGGAACGATGTGTTCTGCCCGTCGAGGTTCTCTGCCGTGTGTACGGCGCCTGACATTCTCTGAGCCGCCGTACACACGGCCGAGGTTCTCGCTGAAAACCAGCGAGAACCTCGCTGGAATGCACATTCCAGCGAGGACCTCGGCCGTGTGTACGGTCTCGGCGAGCTTCCCGTCGGGAAGCCCGTCGAGCCGAAATAGAGAGCACGCTCTCTATTTCCTCGACGGCCCGCCCGGAAGAATGGCTGGTTGCCATTCCCGACGGGCGGGTCGCCGATTTCGACGGCCGACAGGGAACCTCGACAGGCGGAACGATGTGTTCTGCCCGTCGAGATTCCCTGCCGTGTGTACGCGGCCTGACCCTTTGGCTTTTCAGGTACTGTCTGAGTCACTGATTTGGAATAAAATTATAAATCGTTCTCATTTACATAGTATTTAAACCGTGGAAGTTAGAGCATTGGTAAAGAAGGCTTCTAGTATTTTAAGGATGATTTCTCAGCAATAGCAGTCTGTATGTTTCTACCAGTACAATCTTCTTGTATTCACTTGCCATCCACCCATTGTACATAAATAGCTAGACAGCTGATTCCTAAAGGTGGGTAGCTGTTTTAAAGCTGCCTCTCATTTGCGGTGCTCATTCAAGCTCTCTAGCATGCACATGAACACATTCTCTGATGGCTGTGTCTATTGGAAATTGGCCCTGTGCCATGTGATCACTGTGACTAATCAAAGGTAAACAAAGGGGCGTGGTCACTGGCGACAGCTCCACTACCCAGTTTCCCTGCCCTTTCCTGACCTGCCAGGCTTCATACTCACTTTTTTTTAATTTTAAAATCCATACCAGACCCGAAGAGACCCGACGCTGTTTTACTTTTACGTTTTTTTTATGTTCGCATTAATTGTTTACAGCACATGAGTCATGGTTGTTAAGGACGCCCTCTCCTTAACAACCAGCTATTCGTCACTCAGAATTCGGATTGGTCGATCAATTTTCAACTGATTTGACTTGTAATTATTTTGAAAAGAACCGTCCCTGCACAAAGTGTAATTTCTGAAGGAAAAAAAGTAATTTTAAAATCACTCACAGCTATAATAAATTGTCTCTTCCGGCAATACAAAGAAAAGAAATTCATAAAAAAAAGAAAAAAGCGTGGGGGTCCCCCCAAATTCAATTTTCCAGGCCCTTCAGGTCTGGTATGGATATTAAGGGGAACCTCGCGTCAAATAAAAAAAAAATGGCGTGGAGTTCCCCCCAAAAATCCACACCAGACTCTTTATCCGAGCACGCAACCTGGCAGGCCGCAGGAAAAGAGGGGGGGGCGAGAGAGCGGCCCCCTCCTGAACTGTACCAGGCCACATGCCCTCAACGTTGGGAGGATGCTTTGGGGGTCTGTGACACCTCAAAGCACCATGTTCCCATGTTGATGGGGACAAGGGCCTCATCCCCACAACCCTTGACCGGTGGTTGTGGGGGTCTGCGGGCAGGGGGCTTATTGGAATCTGGAAGACCCTTTTAACAAAGGGGACCCCCAGATCCCGGCCTCCCCTATGTGAATTGGTAAGGGCGTATATTGTACCTCTACCATTTTACAAAGAAAGTGTAAATAATTGTTAAAAATACAGACACCGTTGGGAAAGTCCTTTATTAAAAAAAAAATACAAAAAACATTTCCAGCAGTGGTAATCCACTCTCGGTCTCAGCTCCAATGCTGTCGGTATCCTGCGACGGGTGATCTCCTCTTCAGGGTCCAGCAATGAGAAGATCTCCTCTTCATCCAGTTCCAAGATCCAGCGATGAAGATAGTCCCTTTCTCTGCAGGACTTTACTTGAATGAATAAGGAATCTATATAGATATTCCATTAATTCTGAAAATTACAGTCTGATACACAGTCACGATCACTATATATCAGCTGTCAGTGGATATGGGAGCTATCGCTGCCTATATCTACTGTACTTCAGGGGGTACTTGGTAAACACACATTTTCTAAGCCCCCCAAGCCCCAACTTCACACCTACCTGCACTCCCCCCCCCCTCCCTGCCTCGCTCCCCAGCCTGACAGATCACCGGTGATCAGGGCAGGGAGAAGTTGCAGGCGGTGGGAGAGAAGGAGGGATACCACGCAGGGAGGCCAATGATTCGGGGAGTGCAGGGGTAGAACAGGGGGCGATTTGACCAGCGGGGGGCACATCTGGATCCCCCAAGCCCCATGCAGCAACTGAAGCCAGTGGGAGTGGAAGAGGAGGGATCCTGACTATTGATGGTAGCTGCAAGGATATGGTTTGCTGGGGGGGTGTTGCGTGTGGGGATCAGTGCTGGGGGAGAAGGGGGGTCAAGGGGATAGGATAGGAGAGTGGGGGCATTTAAGGTGAAAGTTAGCAGCAGGAGGTGGAGTGGCAGGGGACAGGGAAGCAGCAGCATGGGTGGGGGGGCGGTTACATTAGAGGTTAATAACTCTCATCTGGTTGTAATCTGCTGATCAGAGTTATAGAATTTTTCAGCAGATTCTGCTGAACAATTCTGATATACAGTGGGGATCGAAAGTTTGGGCACCCTAAGTAAAAATGTGTATTAATGTGCATAACGAAGCCAAGGAAAGATGTAAAAATCTCCAAAAGGCATCAAATTACAGATTAGACATTCTTATAATATGTCAAAAAAAGTTAGATTTTATTTCCATCATTTACACTTTCAAAATTACAGAAAACAAAAAAATGGCTTTGTTATGCACATTAATACAAATTTTTACCTGGGGTGCCCAAACTTTTGATCCCCACTGTAAGCTTATGGTCATTGAAATGGCCATAAGCTTTTAGGAGAGGGAGAAATTAGGTCCGTACAGCATACAGATTTGGCAACCTGCGGGCACTTTTTAGGTCCCTACGCACATATGGATCTGGCAGTGAAAGGGTTAAAGTGGATGTAAACACGATTCATGAGATTTGAGCTGTGCACATACATCTGCGTATTCTCTTATCCCTCTTCAAAGCACTAAGTTATGTGGCTTTCTCCTGCTCCATTCTTCTGTTAAAAGGATGATAACTTCTGACAAGTGCTCCGACACGTGATAAAACCTGACTGAATTTTGTGTCAGGGAGGGTACTATAAATAGATTAGCAGAAAGCTGCTTTACACACAGGACAGCTCTAAAAGTTTGTGCCTATCTGAAGGGGGGTGTGTGCCTTGCCTCCAATAAGCTGTCTTCCAGTGTAATCCAAACTTTCTCTCACAGAGCACAATGAGCAATTGTGAAAATTGTGAAAGCTGAAGACAGCAGATATACATGTAAAACGTATGTAGGAGGATTTGTTTCATCTCTGTGTATCTGTTCACTTCACTGGATATATGTGAGGGTTCACATCCCCTTGAATACAGAATTGCAGCAGCCATCTTTAAGAAGAGCACTTTGCAGTGCTCACCTATGAAGTGTCTCCAGTGCAGGGGGCAGCCATCTTGCTGGATCTGAGTCAGTCCTAAAGGACAGTAATTGGCTGCTGCAAACAAAGCAACTGCTGCAAAAAAAGCAAAGGTAGGAGGGTCTGCAGGATGCTGTGAGGAAGAGAGAGGACAAACTTGAAGGTGATAAGAAAGACTGGACTGCTGGCTGAACAGAGACATTAGAGTGCTGGCTGAACAGAACCCTGCCATGGCTGACCACAATCGGGTGAGACCTCAGAGACCTCATCACACAAGACCTTCCCTCAGAGATGGGAGATTTCTTCCTGGGAAGGTGTGGGGTGTGTTTTGGGTTCCTGGTCAGATCAGACTGTACTAGAGAGCACCCCCACTGCTAATAAGGAATTAAAAGAGGGGCTGTATAAGCAGGATTGAAAAAGAGACATCCTAGCAATTCCTATTCCTGTCTGAGGACTTGAAATGAAACAGAGTACGTGTCCAGAGACCCAGAAGAGAGAGCTCTGGGTCTAGTAAGTGACTAACATTGCACAAATGTATCTGTTGAGCTTTCTTTAAGGGCCCCAACTTTGCCGGCTAACATTTGTTTTCTTTTTCATCATTCAATGGCCAGTGGGATAAAATGGGGACTGTTATAGCAAGTCAGGACTATCTTTATATACTGTTTCTAGGTAAAAGTAATTCAGTTCTTCTTCAGTAATTACTGATAGCCAAATTACTGCAGGTTTTTAACTATGTCTCTCAGAGTAACCTTATTGTCTTTTTTAGTACAAATACAGTTACTAATCCTCTTTACTTTTAGGCTATGCTTGACCTAATAAATTATCTGTAATACCTCAAGGTGTGTTGTTAAATGCTGGGTGAGCCAGGTTTGTCATATTCAGGTGTGCAAGAAAAATACAAAACAATTCAGAGGCTCTTCTGGGGGTAATGCGCATTTGTAAAAAAAAAACACTCTGTAGGCCTTGTGGCATTTTCTATCCCCTCTATGCAGCTAGGCTCTAAAAAAAAGTCTTACACATATGGTATCCCCATATTCAGAAGGAGTAGCAGAATGTGCTTTATATATCTATATAAAATCTTACATATTCCAAAAACTTGTGGCAATAAATAAAATCTTCATAAGACTTGCTATTTAAATAAAATAATACATTGGGTGCCTGCTTTCCAAGTAATGGTAATGGGATAGCAAACAGGAACCTTATACCGTAATTACATAAGAATATAATAAATAAATAAATAAATAAATAAGATAAATAAATAAACAAACAAACACACTTGTTGGAATTTAACGGCCGCGGCTGCTTTATTGGTTAAAACACTATATATACTAAATAAGAGAATACCATAACTTAACCACTTGCCGACCAGCCGCTGCAGTAATACGGCGGCAGGTCGGCACTGCTGCGCGAGAGCCCGTAGCTCTACGTCGCGCCTTTCGCGGCCACTAGGGGCGCGTGCGTGCCGGCGGCGGCCCGCGCGCGCGCCCCCCCCGCTCGCCCCCGAGTCCCGTGCGTGTGCCCGGCGGGCACGATCGCTGCCGGGCACACGCAATCGCTCGTTACAGAGCGGGGAACGGGAGCTGTGTGTGAAAACACACAGCGCTCGTTCCTGTCAGCGGGGGAAACGCTGATTTTCTGTTCATACAATGTATGAACAGAAGATCAGTGATTCCCCCTAGTAAGTCCACCCCCCCATACAGTTAGAACACAAATAGGAACACACTTAACCCCTTCCCCGCCCCCTAGTGTTAACCCCTTCACTGCCAATGGCATTTTTATAGTAATCCAATGCATTTTTATAGCATTGATCGCTAAAAAAATGCCAATGGTCCCAAAAATGTGTCAAAAGTGTCCGAAGTGTCCGCCATAATATCGCAGTACCGAAAAAAACCGCTGATCGCCGCCATTACTAGTAAAAAATGCCATAAAACTACCCCCTATTTTGTAAACGCTATAACTTTTGCGCAAACCAATCAATAAACGCTAATTGCGATTTTTTTTACGAAAAATATGTAGAAGAATACGTATCGGCCTAAACTGAGGAAAAAATATTTTTTTTTTATATATTTTTGGGGGATATTTATTATAGAAAAAAGTTAAAAATATTGAATTTTTTTCAAAATAGTCGCTCTGTTTTTGTTTATAGCGCAAAAAATAAAAATCGCAGAGATGATCAAATACCACCAAAAGAAAGCTCTATTTGTGGGAAAAAAAGGACGCCAATTTTGTTTGGGAGCCACGTCGCACGACCGCGCAATTGTCAGTTAAAGCGACGCAGTGCCGAATCGCAAAAAGTGCTCTGGTCTTTGGACAGCAATATGGTCCGGGGCTAAAGTGGTTAAAAAACAACCTAACCACCAAGGCTCAGGTTGTATAGAACATTTATTAAAAATAAAGCATCCAAATATATCAAAAACAGATTAGTCCCTCTTTGTAACATATACGTATACTACAATACCTATATATCACAAAGATGACACACGACCACATAATAGCAGCCTGCGACAAATACAACATTTACAAGGGTGGGGGGGGGGGGGGACACCACAGCTCCTGTCTTCTGAGGCGAATTGACTAGCCCTATTCTAGCCTGCCTTATATAGCCCTATTCCTGGCCTGATTGAACTGGCTAAAACTGGCTTGACCTCACTATCTTTAAAAAAGACCGGGAAAATCACGTGTATCTCTCCAGAGTACACGTGAGCTCCAGGTGTTCTAGCTATCTGCCCAGCTCCCCCAGAGATAGGGGAAACTTGAAACTGCCTGTCCTGCTGCTATCCCATGAGAAAAGGGGGGGGCTTGAAACCGATTTTCCCCCCTTTTTCTTACATTCCTGGCACTCTAGGGCCTCCTAAAACAGGTATTCAGCATATAAGCTTTAAGAGTATTTTATGCCCATTGAAAGCCAGAAAGGGCATGTTGGCTTTTGGGCCCCTCCATGCAGATAGGCTGTAAAAAAAAGTCTCACACGTGTAGTATCGCCATATTTAAAAGAAGTAGCAGAATGTATTTTGGGGTGTTATTCTAGGTGAACATATGCTGTTATGCCTCGTACACACGATCGGTTTTCCCGACGGGAAAACAGCTATGTTTGCTTTTGGTCAGGAAAACCGGCCGTGTATAGACTCCATAGCAGTTTTACCAACAGGAAAACTGTGAGCAAAAAAAATGAGAACTTGTTCTCTTTTTTCCCACCGCAATTCTCTGTGATTTTTTGCCCGGCAGTTTTCCTATGGGAAACACTGCAGTGGAGCATACACACGGCTGGTTTTCCCAACCAGAGCTGTCATGGCAGTTTTCCTAACAGGAAAACTGGCCATGTGTACACAGGGAAAAGCAACCGAGCAGGTTCTCGGTTTTCCCGACGGACGTTTGACCGCCGGGAAAACCGATAGTGTGTACGAGGCATTAGAGTTATCTTATTAATTGACCTCTTTGTGTAAAAACTATATTTTCATCGACTTTCTTCATTTCCAAAAGCTTGTAGCAAAAAATGTGATATCCTGATATCTCTGGCTTCAAGACTAAGGATTTTTACTGGCCACAAAGTCATTCGGTACGGTTGACAAAAAGATACCAATTTGGGAAGTATAGTCCTGAGGTTATGCTTCTAGTAATAAAATGAAGCTAGTTGCTAGGAAGCATACATCGGATTTTGTATAATAGTAGACATTTTGTTGTGTCTGCTCTTACATGGGACTTTTACCTTTAAAGCCTCGCTCACAAGTGTGTACTTAAGCATACTCTCATGAAAATGCCATGTATATCCACACAGGATGCACAGGTGTTACCTTTATCCGCATGCTGCACTCCCATTCATGTGTATTGGGAGCTTCAGATGCACAGACAAAGCCGCTGCGCCCAACTTAACATCTGCACTCGAACAGATGTCAGATTGGGAGCAGGGGCTTTGCCCGTGCAGCCACTGCATACAGTAGATATGAATGGGACTGCCCTCACCTGGATGCATGGAAATACATCCTGTGCATGGAAATATATCCTGTGCATACAAACACGGCCCTTACACAAATGTATGCATCAGTATGCCCATATAAACAAGACCTAATGCCGCGTACACACGATCATATTTTGGCATGAAAAAAAACTTAGTTTTTCGGCATGTAGAAAAAACAAAGTTTTTCCAACTTCATCATTAAAACGACGTTGCCCACACACGGTCGTTTTTAAAAAATGCTCTAGCAAAGCGCGGTGACGTACAACACGTACGACGGCACTATAAAGGGGAAGTTCCATTCGGATGACGCCACCCTTTGGGCTGCTTTATCTGAGTTCCTGTTAGTAAAAGACGATTCGCCCTTTTCTGTCTGTAACAGCGTGATGAATGTGCTTACTCCATTACGAATGGTAGTTTTACCAGAATGAGCGCTCCCATCTCATAACTTGCTTCTGAGCATGCGCAGGTTTTTAACGTTGTTTTAGCCCACACACGATCATTTTTTACAACCCGAAAAACAACATTAAAAAATGCATGTTCGGAAAAATTGGATGGATGTATGGCCCTTTAAATCCACAGCCATCCCTGAAGAAGTCACGTTATTGTGACTACACACGTTGGGCGGAGTTGGGTGATACTGTGCAGTGGACTGGAAGTGACGCAGGAGCCGCAGTCCTGCTGTATTACACACTGAGTGTAGATGTTGCTTTAAAGATGTACAGTAAGTGCTAATTTTTAAATAAACAAGGAATTTTTAAACTTACTACACTATGAGAGTATTCCATTTTGCATGAGCTTACATCGAGAGGAACACCCACGAGTTTCAAGGGTAATACATTTATTAAATGGCATCTAAAAACACCAGTTTGCGCTCCATCTGCGTTACATTAGCTGGAAATTATGTTTCCTAAAAATGTCTCACCCTACGCGTTTTGTCAGCAATGTCTGACATCATCGAGGGTCACAATTGTTTATAAGTAGTTTGTACATTAGGCATTTGTTGTATTATTAGGAAATGCAGGATACTATACACATTTATTTTAATTTCACCTTGATTGAAGATTTTCTTCTAATTAGACAGAAGTGAAGCTAAAAACTATTTACAGGCTCATTAAATTCATAATAATGTAATCCTCATTATAATATTAAAAGGTGTCAGTGAAAAAGAGCTATACATCCAGGTATTAAGCAGTGTGCAGAAACATCAAAACCTAGCACAGAAGATATAGAAGTATAGTCTAGAGATTAGTACTATTGGGCTTAAGGGGCTAACAAACCTCACACAATAAGGCTACTTGCATATGGAGCATCTAGCCCCTGGGCATCCAATCCCAGTGTTTTTGCGCACCTGGGAAGCACATGTGCAGCGTTCAGCCCCACTACCCTGGAGCTGAAATTTGTTGCATCTAGACATTCCTGAACATCACCTGAGTGTATTTACACAACTTATTGTGCGAACATTCTCAATTATTTTACTAAATTAACCCATATGTTTAGGCAGGTGCCAGTCTATTTTCTCCACTGCAGGTAGCACTCAACCACAGCGGCAATGCATAGGGAGAGAAAGTCAGGAGGAAAAGGGTTCCTCTTTGGTTTCCTGGGTCACTGTGGCTAAAATCTGGTTGGATGCTGACAGCCCATGTGACTCTGACAGTTATCTTGGGTCAGGCAGAGTCTATTTAACACCCTGGCTCCTGGTTTTGGTGTGCATTTAGCATTTGGGTAGTGTAGGAACAGGTCATCTGACTTTCAGGGACAGTATTAGCAGTAGGGAAAGGTTCCCGATGAGTAGGGAAAGCATAGGGGACCCACCACTTTTCCTGGAAACGTCCTCACTTAGGCTCGAACTGGCCAGGCCACATTCTGCCCCTCAGGACAGACGCTGTCAGCTCAGTTGAGACTTGCTCTGCTACACATTGCTGCCATCCATGAGTGTTGCTGATTGGGCTTCCATCTACTGGGCTTGATAGAAACTGCTTTACTTTGACTTCAATGCAAGTTCTTTTAGCTGCATCTGGACTGAGTGTGTGTTATTGCCACCGAACAATGCTGCATGCACCCACCCACATTTGTGTTGTATCAAATACTTTGAAATGCATGCATATGTGTGGGCACATGTAGGACCAGTATTTTGCTATTCAATTTTGAGTGGTATAAACACTTATACATACAGTACATAGTTTGCTGCAAAATATGGTTCTTGGATATGCTCTGTTCATCTCTGTTTTTATATACTGTATTTATTGGCGTATAACACTCACTTTTTTACCTGGAAAATAGAGGGTAAACTGTGCCTGCGTGTTATACGCAGGGGGCTGCGGAAAGTTTTTTTTCCTGCAACCTCCCTCTTAAAATTAGGGTGCGTGTTATACACCTGTGCGTCTTATCCGGTATTTCTTTATTTTTACTTTGTCTGACATGGAATCCGTAACCTTTATTTCTATCTTGCAGCTGTGGCTAGCAATAAGCATTGTGGTTTAAGGTGTCTTCATTTACTACCTCAGTCTGTGTTATTGTTTTAGGCCATGTCTGCTACTAAAATATGAACATTAAAGTGTCCTGCATACAACTTTAAAAATAGGGATAGAGGAGATTATGCAGTCTAGACAGTGGGTGCAACCGATGACCTTTGTGTATTAGTGATTAATGTGTAAATGTATTTCTTCATGGAGATCACAGTCAGCCAGTCAGAAAGCCTGAAGACAAATGAAGTGACCTGGGGATCATGTCTAAAAACTAGAGGAAAGAAAGATGAAAAAGGTTATTTCTAACACATAGTCATATATGGTATCTTCCAGTACAATTAAAAGCAAACATTGGATGTTTTGCTATGGGCCAATTCTCCAATGTTTTTCTTACATTTTTGATTGTAGACTCCTTTTTACAAGCCTGGGGTCATAAATGTATTTGTGTGTTCTTTTTGAAAGAGATTATTTGCATGCAATCCTTACTTACTAAAACTTCCTGTTTTAATTCCTCCACAACCTCTCTTCCATGCAAGCTGCTGAAATACATCTCTGCCTATGATGATACTGTATGTCCAGGATAGGGTAAAAAAAATATTGTAAGCATCTTTTGTAGCTTGAGAAAGTTTAATGTCAATGGCTAGTCTATATTCAATCTGAATATTTACCATGGTCTAGCCAATCCCTGGAAAGGAGTTCCAGAAATTTGCCAGGAAGGTAATAAATAGTCTAATGCCATGGAGATATTGTTCTTGCCTCAGCAGGGAGGGTTCCAGGGCCTCTGGGATTGCTGACCCCTAGGGCAGCCCATAGACTGTGTAAGTGTTCTATTTGGTCTTGGCTGTAGCAAAACTGACCTGAAGTGATCTTTCTAAGAAGCCTTCTGTAGGATTTAACCATAAGGAATCTGGTCTGTAAAAAGATTGCCTCCCTCACCACTGTGTCCGGAGGAAGCTGGACAGTACGCAGCTATCAAACAAAAACAACTGAAGAAAAATTCCAAGCCCAACTTACCAGCCAGCTTACCAACAAACCAAATTGTCCTGTCTAAGGCCGCGTACACACGATCGAATATATCTGCTGAAACTGGTCCGACGGACCGTTTCAGCAGACATCTCCGATCGTGTGTACGGGCTAGCGGACATGTTTTCCCAGCGGACAAATTTCAAAGCATGCTTTGAAATTTGTCCGCCGGAGACATGTCCGTCGCATATGTCCGCTGGTTAGTACACTAACCAGCAGACAGAAATCTCTGCACATGCGTCAAATGGATTCGACGCATGCGTGGAAGTATTTTACTTCCTGGAGTGGTGATGTGGCGGCGTCAACGTCACCGCCACGTCACCGCGTCCTTAGCCCGAGGGGATTTTCGTCCGATGGTGTGTACACGCCATCAGACCAAAATCCGATGAGACATGTCCACTGCAAAGGGTTCGTCGGACATGTTTGAGCGGACATGTCTCATCGTGTGTACGCGGCCTTACAGATCAAAACAGTGGATTTGATTTCACACATACATGAGTAAGCTACAGAGGCTAAGACGAGGCATTCTAGTATTATCTGCAATACTAACTCTATCAATTTTGAGAGCCTCCATAGTAGGGACACATATATAGTAGACTTGTGAGTTCTGACCCGGAATTGTGATGACTGGTGACTGTGTACTTTTGGGATGTAAGAGCCAGAGGTAGCTATGGGGGTCTCAAGAATTTTGGAATGGGAGCCTAGAGAAGCGTATGCTCTTGTAACTGTGCAGCATTTTGGAGTACCCCATGTCCTAACCCCACCTTTGTTTAATGTTCTGCAAGCAAACAATTTGAAAAAGACATCCCAAAGATGGAGTTATTAAAGCCAGAGTGCATTGACTGGTGCTTATGATGGCGATCAGCCTATGTACTATTAGGAAAGAATCAGCTAGAAACAGTGACCCCTGAGGGGGGTCCGGGGATATCGCTACACTTAAATTCATATGCACATACTGGATGGGATGTGAGTTCACACATTGTACCAAGCACAATTACCACACAGCAGTACACCTTATACCCATTACAAGAACCAAAGAAAAACACCCAACATGCAGCACAACAGAGCTGCTTTTTTTAAATGCACCTGCCACCATAGTATTTTTACCTGTTACTGTGAACTTGGCTTCACTGTACATTAAAGTGGTTGTTAACCCACTTCTATTACATGCTCCCATCCCCTCTGCACCATTATAATAATTGTCCCTGTGCCTGTGTAATGTAAAAAAGACTGCACGATTGTACCTGTATAAGCTCCACTTCCACCGTTCAGCCGATTTCACTCCTTTCTTCCGTCTCCGGCTCACAGCTGCAGTGAGTGGGGCAGAGCCCTCCCGCTAACATCAGCCGGGAAAGAGGGGGGAAAAGGAGAGCGATAAGCCGCCGACAATCAGCTGAGCGGCGGAAGCGGAGTTCATACAGGTACACTTGTGAAGTTTTTTGGACAATTTTTAAAATGGTGCAGAGAGTATGGGAGCATTTACATTGTACAAGCAGAGACAGACAGAGAGGGGAGGGGGGATAATGACACAGTCGATGCATAGCAGGCTGCGGATGATGGAGGCACGCAAATGGATCACAATGTCAGGGATCAACAGCCATGATTATCGTGGTCTGTTTGCAGAGGGGAGGGTATAGCCAGGCAGGATCAGTCAAGTATTTCAGGTAATACAGGGGGCCAAATGACACAGCACAAGCACTGTGCTGTATAACAGGCTTTAAGGGAACCGGATTTGTTTGTTTTTTTTGGTTAACAAATACTTTAATGTCCCTCCGATTTACACACCATATAAACGTAGTGGTGACCCACTCACCGCCACGTGCATTCCGCGTGCGCCGAATCTCGGCATTGGGAGCCACATGTCTGCTGGTAAGTGTTAACCAGCAAAGCAACCGGATAGATTTCAAGCATTTTAATTTAATTAGCCCATACACAACGGAGACTTAACGGTCCTACCGTTTTGCATCCGTGTGTACGCCGCCTTAGAGTCGGTTCACACTGGGGCGACTTGGGATCAGACTTGAAGTCGTCTCAAGTCGTCCCAAGTTGTGCTGTCCAGAAAAGCAATGTAAGTGAATGGGAGCGGTGTTAATACACACTACTCATGTCGCTCCGACTTCAGAAGAGGTTCCTGTACTACTTCAATCAGACTTCTAGGCGATTTGTACCCATTGATTTCAATGGAAGTCGCTTCCAAGTCTGATCACTGTTTTAATTGAAGCTACTTTCAAGCAAGATAACATACATTTCTTAGGCAAACCCCTCCCTCCCCTTCCCTCTCCCAGAGCTGATTGTTGTTTTATTGGCCACTGGAATGTCTCCTGACCTGAAAAGGACTTCAAGTCGTGTTGTAAATCGCCCCAGATCGCCCTGTGGTTCATGCTCAAGTAGTGTTGAAGTTGCTTCTGAAAGTCGTGCTGGAAGTCGTGTCGCCCCAGTGTGAACCGACTCTTAGTCACTGCACATTTAGGACCAGATTCAAAAAGAATCGCCTATCTTTAGGCGGCTGTAGCGTATCTCAGATACACTACGCCGCCATAACTTAGAGCGGCAGGTACGGTATTCAGAAACAACTTGCGCCCTAAGTTATGGCGGTGTAGCGTATCTGGTCCGGCGTAAACCCGCGTAATTCAAACTAGGAAGGAGGTGGGCGTGTAGTGTTGAAATGAACCGTGCCCCCACGTAAATGACGCGTCTAACGAATGGCACATGCGCCGTCCGTGGACGTATCCCAGTGCGCATGCACGAAAATAACGTTGCAAATAGTCAATGCTTCCGACGTGAACGTAACTTACGCCCAGCCCCATTAAATTTCTATGAAAGCCTTAAAGGAGTTGTAAAGGAAAACATTTTTTTTGCTAAAATGACTGTTTACAGGGTATAGAGACATAATAGTTAACTGATTCCTTTTAAAAATGATTAAAAATAGATAAAAATAAATCATATAATGTGCCTGCAGTTTCAGTTTCGTTTTTCATCTAGTTTCATGCTTCTGTGAAGGACAGAGACACAGAGCCAATACAGGGCAGTGTTTGTTTTTAAAATGATGAAAGTGATTGGTTCTGAGGGGGTTTATACACACAGTAATCACACCTTCTTGATTAGTGACCACAGAGAGAAGCTCCCAGTACTTTTTTTTATAAGGAAACAGACAAGCAGGGAGTGTGCAGAACAGAGAAGGATTACAGCGAAAACGAACAATGAAGACATGAAGCCAGGACTGTATTAGGGTAAAGGAAGCTATTTAGCTTAAAAAAAAAATTCCTTTAGTGACCTTTTAAATGTGCATTCAGTGTAAATTAATCTCTTTACACTACCTGTACCATGTATTAACACTTTGTGCTGTTTCTGTGTATTGCACATTCACGCATGGGGATTTAAAACGTCTCTAAAGCCACTTCCCTGGAGCTAGTTCACTTAAGAATCACCCGCTTCTAATTCAGATTTCAGGGACAGTATTAGCGGTATTCAGTATTTGTGGTAATATTACTGACACGTGCAAAAAAATCAGGTAGTTCTTACTACTCCCACTTTAGGAAACTATCGTTATGACAGCTACAAATTCTTAGCGAATTACTGTCAGTTGTCCATTTAGCAAACTGGCGGTAATTAAAGCGGAGTTCCACCCAAAAGTTGAAGTTCCGCTTATTTGCCTCCTCCCCTCTGGTGCCACATTTGGCACCTTTTGGGGGTAGTGGGTACCTGTTTTTGACAGGTACCTGTCCCCACATCCGGTAGATATCGCCACGGACCTTGCTGCAGGAAGTCCAGGCCCCCTCCTCAGAAAGCACAGTGGGTTTTGAGCAGTAGGGAACTGGCTGTGAAGCCTCAAAGCTACACTGCCAGTTTCCCTTACAGGCAATGGTGGCTGCTGCACCCGAGAGCTGATAAAAACATCAGCTGGGATGCTGACATCGCTGGATTTCAGGACAGGTAAGTGTCCTTATATTAAAAGTCAGCAGCTACAGTATGTGTAGCTGCTGACTTTTATTTTTTTTGTGGGGGGGGCTGGACCTCCTCTTTAAGACCAAATCTGAACTGGTGTACAGAGGTATGCAGTACTTAGATCGGGGTGTGACCTGTGCTGGGAAGCTGTCACATACATGACAGGGCTGTATCCCTTGCCTCATTTAGCAGTCAGCTGAAAGATTCCTGGATCAAAAGCTAAATGTAAACAAGGGTCAGGGCATACAGCTGATGTCAATACCCAAATATTGGCAATGCCATTGGGTGGGTATAACCCAATTGGGAACTGAGATACTGGATTCCCATCAGGTCTGTGCCACTTTTGAGTGACTAAAAGTTGTTATTGGACTAAAATATGATACCCCTAATGAATTGCCCCAACTATATCATAAACCTTTGCAACTACAAACCTTAAACATTTACAGGAAAATTTTAAAAAGGGAGTCATAGACATTCATTTAGAATTTTGTCAGGGTGCAGCACTGAAGATGTCGGCGAAGATGTCGGCGTCTGCTCCCAATTCATGTTCCTGTCACATTCAGGTACATTAATTGTACCTGATTCCCCTGTAGATGTCCTAGTAGGACTAAACGTGTAGGACAAGGTTTATCGCTCACCACAGTGCCTTTTATTCGTGATCACTTTTATATACAGTATGTATGATTGGTTTTTATAATAAACCTACTTTTTTTACCTGCACCATTGGAGCCTTTTTTCCTCCATATACGCTTTCATGTGAGTTTTTGGCTGTCCAATTTGGTCACTCCCACTTCCAGTTTGGCTGATACCCGCGAGATCCCTCAGAGACACCACCAGAGATCCTGGACTACTTCCAGCTTTGCTGCCGTGAATCCATCTGGATTTCTATGCCTTAATGACTCATTGTCGCTGACATTTTGGTCCACCAGTCTCGGTAAGAGTATTAATTCTTAATCCCATTGTCTTATTTACCTGCTCTTCACATTTTCACTTAAAGGGGTTGTAAAGGTTTGTTTTTTATTTTCTAAATAGGTTCCTTTAAGCTAGTGCAATGTTGGTTCACTTACCCTTTCCTTCGATTTCCCTTCTAAATGTTTTTTTCTTTGTTTTCTTTGTCTAAATTTCTCACTTTCTGTTTCTCCTCAGTAAGCTGTTCAGTAAGCTGTTCTGGCTAACTTTCCACCGCTTAGATGATGGTGGCAAGTTTATTGAGGAGAAGCAGGAAGTGAGAAATTCAGACAAAGAAAAGAATATTCGCACGAATATTCGCTACGAATATTGCA
This sequence comes from Rana kukunoris, assembly GCA_029574335.1. Taxonomy (NCBI): domain Eukaryota; kingdom Metazoa; phylum Chordata; class Amphibia; order Anura; family Ranidae; genus Rana; species Rana kukunoris. Next base: position 291,230,248 of record CM056049.1, read on the forward strand.
TATTCGAGTATTCGGAATAAATTGAAGGAAAGGGTAATTTCGTGAACCAACAATTTTTTTTTTTTTTATAAAATATCACGCACTAGCTTAAATGAACCTATTTAGAATAAAATAAAAAAATAGCGAAAATTCGCATTAGCGAAAATTCGCATTGGCGAAAACAATTTTTTTTTTTTTTTAATATCCCGATATTAACGAATATTCGCGAATATTCTTCGAAATATTCGCGAAATATCGCGAAATCGAATATGGCGTATTCCGCTCATCATATGTTCACCATTTGGGACTTTCAGATTCACTTTTCATTTTGAATGAGTATTAGAATATCCATTCCCTTTGTGTACTTTATTGTTCAACCAGTTTTAGGGCTACATTCTACCCACCTCCACACTTGAATATTTGTCACATTCTTATGTAGCAGCTTTATATTATTCATATGCACTTGTGTATATTTTATCACTTTTAATAGTTAGCGCTGTATTTTCCCAGATTTTTACATTCAGGTACATGAATTTGTCTATGTCTGTACTGAGGAAGGAGAGGCCACACTGGACACTCCTTCCTCAGTGTACTCACTCGCTCCCTACCTGAATGGCCACTTCACCTATCGCAACAGGAGCTTGGCCAAGTAATTTTATTCTAGGGGTGGGTGGAGCCTGATGGGGAACTGAGAGACTAGTTCCCCATCAAGTCAGATCCATTGCCCTAATTCAGTCCAGTGGCTTGGGAGGAAGGGAGGGCAATAGTGCACTAAGAAAGGAGTGTCTAGTGTGGCCACCTCTTCTTCAGTACCAGTCTCTAACAGATACATAATTTGGATGCCAGCACTGACACAATTGGTGCTGCACCCTTACAGAATTCTAAAAGCTATCTATGACACCCTTTATAAAGTCCTCAGCAAGCTTTGTCTAGGAACCATTTGCTGCACAATTCTTGGGTACTGGTAATGCATCTAAATCTAAAGGTATACTTGATGGGTACGCTATAAATGTTGCTATTCATAAAGCAGTACATACAGTTGTGCTCAGAAGTTTACATATCCTAGCAGAATTTGTGATTTCTTGGCCATTTTTCAGAGAATATGAATGATAACACAAAAACGTTTCTTTCACTCATGGTTAGTGTTTGGTTGAAGCCATTAATTATCAATCAACTGTGTTTACTCTTTTCAAATCATAATGGCAACAGAAACTACCCAAATGACCCTGATCAAAAGTTTACATACCGTGTATTGCCCCCTTTAACATCAATAACAGCTTGAAGTCTTTTGTGGTATTTGTGGATGAGGCAAAAAGCTGCCCATTCCTCTTGGCAAAAAGCCTTCAGTTCCTGGAAATTCTTGGGCTCTCTTGCACGAACTGCACATTTGAGATTTCCCCAGAGTGGCTCAATGATATTGAGGTCAGGAGACTGAGATAACCACTCCAGAACCTTCACTTTATTCTGCTGTAGCCAATGAGGCCCCGTACACACGAGCAAATAGATTTGTTCAAATCGGTCGGACCGACCGATTTGAACAAATCTGTCTGCTAGCGTACTAACCAGCAGACATGTCGGGCGGACGGATTCCCAGCCGACAGATTTTAAAGCATGCTTTAAAATCTGTCGGCTGGCCAAATCCGTCTGCTCGCCCGTACACACAATCAAATCTGTCTGCCGGGACGGTCGGGCCGACCGTTTCCAGCAGATAGATTTGATCGTGTGTACGCGGCCTGAGAGGTCGACTTGACCTTTTGGATCATTGTCATGTTGTAGTGTCCAATTACGTCCCATGTGCAGCTTCCTGGCTGATCAATGCAAATGTTCCTCCAGTATTTTTTGATAACATACTGAATTTATCTTTCCATCAATTTTGAGCAAATTTCCTGTGCCTTTGTAGCTCACACATCCCCAAAACATTAGCGATCCACCTCCGTGACTTTTATCATAGGCCTTTTTGATGCCTCTCCAAATGTAGTGTTTATGGTTGTGGCCAAAAAGCTACAGTTTTGGTCTCATCACTCCAAATGATTTTGTGCCAGAAGGTTTGAGGCTTGTCTCTGTCCTGTTTGGCATATTGTAAGCGTAATATTTTGTGGCATTTGCATAGTAATGACTTTCTTCTGGTGACTTGCCAATGCAGCTCATCTTTCTTCAAGTGCCTTCTTATTGTGCATCTTGAAACCACATGTTTTCAGAGAGTCCTGTATTTCACCTGAAGTTATTTGTGGGTTTTTCTTTGCATCTCTAACAATTTTCCTGCCAGTTGTGGCTGAAATTATAGTTGGTCTACCTGACCGTGGTTTGGTTTTAACAGAACCCCTCATTTTCCACTTCTTGATTAGAGTTTGAACACTGCTGATTGCCATTCTCAGTCCCTTGGGTATCATTTTATATCCCTTTCCTGTTTTATACAGTTCAACTACCTTTTCCTGCAGACCCTTTGACAATTTTTTTGCTATACCTATGCATGACTCAGAACCCAGAATCGTCAGTGCAGCACTGGATGAAAGATGCAAGGGTCTGTCAGGAGTCCAGAAACTCAATGACCTTTTATACACACACACTAATTACAAGCAAACAGATCACAGGTGAGGATAGTTACCTTTAATAGCCATTCAACCCCCTTTGTGTCAACTTGTGTGCATGTTATCAGGCCAAACTCACCAGGGTATGTAAACTTTTGATCAGGGTCATTTGGGTGGTTTATGTTGTATTATGATTTAAAAAGTAAATACGGTTGATTTGATTGATAATAATTGGCTTCAGCCAAACACTAACTGTGAATGTAAGAAATGTTTTTGTGTTATCATTCATAGTCTCTGAAAAATTGCCAAGAAATCAAAAATTCTGCCAGGGTATGTAAACTTATGAGCACAACTGTACTTTAGTAAACTTGGGACGGACTAAGATTCTCTATATACTGTGTCCATAGTTGTGTGCAGCCTAATGCATTAGGGTGTGCACTCTTAAGCTCAAACACACATGCATGTGTATGTATCTACATATATATGTCCCCGCCACATTGATCTCCCTGCTGGCACATTGAAAGAGAAGCGCATAAACACTTCTTTTATGGCAGAATCGGTAAGAGGGAGATCTTTCCCATGTTCCTGTTGCTACACAGAGAAATAACACTAATGTACATGGGGTGATTAGGGTGTAATTATGGTGTGCCTGGGCACAGCCGGCACACCCTGTGTGCATGGGCACACCGGCACACCCTGTGCGCATGCCTATGACTGTGTCATAATATTCTCCAACCATTTGTATGCAGTGTACATTATATATGTGCCATACTTCTGTAAACAGAAGGAGCATACTTCTGCTGATTCTTGTCTATTTTACTGGAAGTAAGTCAACTAATATTGGGCTTCTTATATCATCACGATCCTTCCAGTGCTCGAAAAAAGGCACACATAGATTAATATAGATATAATAACCAATACTAATATTTACTGTAAATGCATTGTATAGGCAATCTTTCTTTGTTTCAGAATGGTGTTTTAAAAGCCTTTTAATTACTGTAAGGCCGCGTACACACGAGGGGATATGTCCGCTGAAAACGGTCCGATGGACCGTTTCAGCAGACATCTCCGCTCGTGTGTATGGGCTAGCGGACAGATTTGTCCACCAGACAGATTTCAAAGCAAGCTTTGAAATCTATCCGGTGGAATCTGTGCCGCCCGACATGTCTGCTGTTAGTACACTTACCAGCAGACATGTCGGCTCCCACCGCCGCCGCGCCGCTGCCGAATGGATGCGCATGCGCGGAACGTAGCGGTCGTTTAGCGGTGACGCGGCGGCGTCAACGTCACCGCCGCGTCATCGCCACGTCACCGCGCGTCCGGCGGCGGGGAATTTGATCCGATGGTGTGTACACGCCATCGGATCAAACTCCCGATCGGACATATCCGATGGAAATGGTCCGCGGACCGTTTTCATCGGATATATCCGATCGTGTGTATGGGGCCTAAGACTTCAGAGGAGCTGAGAGACGAATGCCAAATATAAAAACTGATTCAAGTGAAGGTTCAAAACCAAGGTCAGGATCTTAATTAATGTGGGTTTACTGTAGCTAAAATGCAAAATCATTATTTTCAAATTTTGTGACACACTTGTAGTAAACCTGTAAGATAGTTGCTCTTGACAATCACAAAAGCAGGTCTTTTACTAATAGAAATACTCATGAATATGTGTTCTTTTTAACACACTGTATTTGAATTAGCATGTCTTTTTAAAAACAGGAAGGATTATTACATCACTGCTCAGCAACTTGCATTGAAGTTCAGTAAGGAGCATCATGTGGGAAGTTGGTACATCCTCCTAGTATCAATGCAGTTTTCTTCTCTTCCTGTTTCCATAGCAACCTAATAGCAGGTCTCTTTGTGACTACTAGAAAGCACTGTTCAGTAGCATGTCTGTAGTTAAATATGATGAAGATTTAACAGTCTCCACAGCACGGCTATTCATTTAATGATCTGGCATTTGTCGCTTTCTAAGAAAAGTAATTGATTATGAGGGGAAATTACTTTGTGCAACCGACATCAGCCTTAGCTAGCAAAACACCAATAAAAAAATGGATATTACCTTTAAAGGGGTTGTAAAGGTTTGTTTTTTTATTTTATAAACAGGTTCCTTTAAGCTAGTACATTGTTGGTTCACTTAAATTTTCCCTTCTAAATGTTTTTTTTCTTTGTTTTCTTTGTCTGAATTTCTCACTTCCTGTTCCTCCTTAGTAAGGTGTTCAGTAAGCTGTTCTAAATGACTTTCCACCACTCGGATGATGGCGGAAAGCTTACTGAGGAGAAACAGGAAATGAGAAATTCAAACAAAGTAGGGAAATGGAAGGAAAATGTAAGTGAACCAACAATGCACTAGTTGAAAAAGAGCCTCTGAAAGTACAATATAGTAGGAAATATGTACCATCATCCAGATTAGAAGTGTAAATAAATTGATTCTGAGGTCCCAAACTACAGAACCAAAGAAGGGGGTGGGGCCAAGGTTGGACTATTCCGGTACTGATAAACAAGATACAACATATACAAACAAGCGAATAAAAATATGAAAGAACATTTTATTGAGTACAGAGTAAAATAGAACACAGGTGAGGTTAAAAAAGACAATCAACTTGACCGGTTTCGCGGCTAGGGCCGCTTCATCAGAAGCATGTCTAAAAACAGAAAATATAAAATAGCAAAACAGCAATTATACATTGAACAAATACAAAGAAATAATAAATTAATACATGGGGAAAAGGAAATCAGCTGCTCACCTATATTACCCATCCAGCGGGTGGGGTGGGCTTGGGCAATGCCGTCGGGTATCTCGTGAGGTAATCGGGGGATACATATAGGAATGGACCTACTGCTTCGGGTGTGGAAAGGGAAAAGTTAATATGATAATAGGGAAGTGAGGGGAAAAATATCTAAAGCCAGGCCAAGGGTGTGGGCCAGTGTGCAAGCCGTGATGAGAGGCAGGGGTGTGAACACAGGTGAACAGGTAAGAATAGAGGATGTAGATGGTGGTGCTGGGGGACAAAAAAGAGGGGGGGGGAGAAGGAGGAGAAAGAAAAAGAGGGGGAGGAGAGGGGGAGGAGAGGGAGGATGGGAAAGGAAGAAGGGACAAGGGAAGAGGGAAGAAGGGAAAGTGTGTAAAAAATATGTACCTGTAATACAATTGTATTGTGTGTAGGGGGGCCCCGGGTAGGAACCCAAGTTGAAAAAACTGTGTAGGGTCACATTTAGCCTCCACTAATGGGTCCATGGTAATGGGCCAGAGAGGAAGGGAGACCACAATGGATCCCAGGAGGGCATCAAGATAGTGAAGCCGACTGTTGGCACCTAGTGGAAAACACATAAAGTGAGTAACCAATGATCAAAGAATCAAACCAACAACAAGGGGGGGGGGTTGGGGAGGGAGGTACAGAGACCAAAGGGGGGGAGGGGGGGGGCCGGGGGGCAGGGGGTGAAGGGAGCAATGGAAGCATAGCGTAGTGACTTACTGTGGGCTGGGTAAGGCCACAGAGGTCCCGAGGTGCGAGTGTCCATTGCGCTGGCAGCAAAGGTACGCTGCTTATGAATCCCCCGCCCGGCGTAGCTAGTGCACGTCAGAAGACGTGATAGCATAGCATCACCGGGTCGGGATGCCCATGCGACGTCAGCGCGGGGTCACGGCGCATGCGTCGTACGGCAGGTCGCGATGGAAGGGCGGCAGGTCCTCCCAGCATGGCCCGACCCTCAAGGGGGAGGAGAGGGGGAGACGGAAGGAGGAGAGGTGCGGCCCAAGATCCCCACAGCAATGGGTGGAAATTTGCCGCGATGTATGGGCAGCAGCCCACACTAGGGTGTCGCCCAGGAGGGTCCGCCCCTCGAGGGGGGGGGGGAAAGGGCGGCCCAATGCTCCACAGGAATGACCCACGGTCAGAGCTGGGAGGGGGAACCCGGGGACAACCAAATTAACCCACTGGAGACGGGAGTGGTGGGCAGCTGAGTCCTGTAGGGGAGATTAACATAAATAAACAAGATTATACAATTGATATTCTAATTAAGGTAACGTGCATAAAATTGGGTAGAATATGACTTAACATAAACATAAAAGTAGGATGCCTCATGGGTAAGGGGCACCAAGGTGGACTAAAGCAGCAGGTTGTCATCACTGAGGCATATGCACAATATAAAGAAGGGAACCTCTAATATTGAAAATCCCGCTACGGAAACAATGTGTCCCAGGGGATGGCGGCACTCAGACAAAACTGGTGATCTAAATATTGAGATGACTGAGAGTACTCAGAGTACCCTGGCATTGGTAGTTGCATGGGGCAAACTGTGAATACAAACTGGACAGTTGAGACAATCCCGTCCAGCTCAATGATAGATCAAGCAAGGGACGGGAGGGACAATCCCAAGTCTCGTGTCCAAATTGGGCCGCAGTGGTTATTAAAACCAAAGCTGCTAAGGTCACACTGTAATTTGTATGAAAGGGGAGTATAGTTAGATATGAACAGAGGGACTCCCCAATCTAGGAGTTGGGGAGTAATGTTGGGTGAGATGCAAGGGGTGCAAGGGGTGAAGGAGGTCAGCCCAAGCAATCGAACGCAGGTCACCTAAAAGGGGCCCGGGTGTGTTATCCACCCTAATATAATTGAAAAAGAGCCTCTGAAAGTACAATATAGTAGGAAATATGTAGGGGGCGTACCATCATCCAGATTAGAAGTGTAAATAAATTGATTCTGAGGTCCCAAACTACAGAACCAAAGAAGGGGGTGGGGCCAAGGTTGGACTATTCCGGTACTGATAAACAAGATACAACATATACAAACAAGCGAATAAAAATATGAAAGAACATTTTATTGAGTACAGAGTAAAATAGAACAAAGGTGAGGTTAAAACAGACAATCAACTTGACCGGTTTCGCGGCTAGGGCCGCTTCATCAGAAGCATGTCTAAAAACAGAAAATATAAAATAGCAAAACAGCAATTATACATTGAACAAATACAAAGAAATAATAAATTAATACATGGGGAAAAGGAAATCAGCTGCTCACCTATATTACCCATCCAGCGGGTGGGGTGGGCTTGGGCAATGCCGTCGGGTATCTCGTGAGGTAATCGGGGGATACATATAGGAATGGACCTACTGCTTCGGGTGTGGAAAGGGAAAAGTTAATATGATAATAGGGAAGTGAGGGGAAAAATATCTAAAGCCAGGCCAAGGGTGTGGGCCAGTGTGCAAGCCGTGATGAGAGGCAGGGTGTGAACACAGGTGAACAGGTAAGAATAGAGGATGTAGATGGTGGTGCTGGGGGACAAAAAAGAGGGGGGGGAGAAGGAGGAGAAAGAAAAAGAGGGGGAGGAGAGGGGGAGGAGAGGGAGGATGGGAAAGGAAGAAGGGACAAGGGAAGAGGGAAGAAGGGAAAGTGTGTAAAAAATATGTACCTGTAATACAATTGTATTGTGTGTAGGGGGGGGCCCCGGGTGGGAACCCAAGTTGAAAAAACTGTGTAGGGTCACATTTAGCCTCCACTAATGGGTCCATGGTAATGGGCCAGAGAGGGAGGGGGACCACAATGGATCCCAGGAGGGCATCAAGATAGTGAAGCCGACTGTTGGCACCTAGTGGAAAACACATAAAGTGAGTAACCAATGATCAAAGAATCAAACCAACAACAAGGGGGGGGGGTTGGGGAGGGAGGTACACAGACCAAAGGGGGGGGAGGGGGGGGGCGGGGGGCAGGGGGTGAAGGGAGCAATTGAAGCATAGCGTAGTGACTTACTGTGGGCTGGGTAAGGCCACAGAGGTCCCGAGGTGCGAGTGTCCATTGCGCTGGCAGCAAAGGTACGCTGCTTATGAATCCCCCGCCCGGCGTAGCTAGTGCCCATGCGACGTCAGCGCGGGGTCACGGCGCATGCGTCGTACGGCAGGTCGCGATGGAAGGGTGGCAGGTCCTCCCAGCATGGCCCGCCCCTCAAGGGGGAGGAGAGGGGGAGACGGAAGGAGGAGAGGTGCGGCCCAAGACCCCCACAGCAATGGGTGGAAATTTGCCGCGATGTATGGGCAGCAGCCCACACTAGGGTGTCGCCCAGGAGGGTCCGCCCCTCGAGGGGGGGGGGGGAAAGGGCGGCCCAATGCTCCACAGGAATGACCCACGGTCAGAGCTGGGAGGGGGAACCCGGGGACAACCAAATTAACCCACTGGAGACGGGAGTGGTGGGCAGCTGAGTCCTGTAGGGGAGATTAACATAAATAAACAAGATTATACAATTGATATTCTAATTAGTCTCTCAGTACTCTCAGTCATCTCAATATGTAGATCACCAGTTTTGTCTGAGTGCCGCCATCCCCTGGGACACATTGTTTCCGTAGCGGGATTTTCAATATTAGAGGTTCCCTTCTTTATATTGTGCATATGCCTCAGTGATGACAACCTGCTGCTTTAGTCCACCTTGGTGCCCCTTACCCATGAGGCATCCTACTTTTATGTTTATGTTAAGTCATATTCTACCCAATTTTATGCACGTTACCTTAATTAGAATATCAATTGTATAATCTTGTTTATTTATGTTAATCTCCCCTACAGGACTCAGCTGCCCACCACTCCCGTCTCCAGTGGGTTAATTTGGTTGTCCCCGGGTTCCCCCTCCCAGCTCTGACCGTGGGTCATTCCTGTGGAGCATTGGGCCGCCCTTTCCCCCCCCCCCCCCCCCTCGAGGGGCGGACCCTCCTGGGCGACACCCTAGTGTGGGCTGCTGCCCATACATCGCGGCAAATTTCCACCCATTGCTGTGGGGATCTTGGGCCGCACCTCTCCTCCTTCCGTCTCCCCCTCTCCTCCCCCTTGAGGGGCGGGCCATGCTGGGAGGACCTGCCGCCCTTCCATCGCGACCTGCCGTACGACGCATGCGCCGTGACCCCGCGCTGACGTCGCATGGGCATCCCGACCCGGTGATGCTATGCTATCACGTCTTCTGACGTGCACTAGCTACACCGGGCGGGGGATTCATAAGCAGCGTACCTTTGCTGCCAGCGCAATGGACACTCGCACCTCGGGACCTCTGTGGCCTTACCCAGCCCACAGTAAGTCACTACGCTATGCTTCAATTGCTCCCTTCACCCCCTGCCCCCCGCCCCCCCCCCTGCCCCCCGCCCCCCCCCCTCCCCCCCTTTGGTCTCTGTACCTCCCTCCCCAACCCCCCCCCCGTGTTGTTGGTTTGATTCTTTGATCATTGGTTACTCACTTTATGTGTTTTCCACTAGGTGCCAACAGTCGGCTTCACTATCTTGATGCCCTCCTGGGATCCATTGTGGTCCCCCTCCCTCTCTGGCCCATTACCATGGACCCATTAGTGGAGGCTAAATGTGACCCTACACAGTTTTTTCAACTTGGGTTCCCACCCGGGGCCCCCCTACACACAATACAATTGTATTACAGGTACATATTTTTTACACACTTTCCCTTCTTCCCTCTTCCCTTGTCCCTTCTTCCTTTCCCATCCTCCCTCTCCTCCCCCTCTCCTCCCCCTCTTTTTCTTTCTCCTCCTTCTCCCCCCCCCCTCTTTTTTGTCCCCCAGCACCACAAACTACATCCTCTATTCTTACCTGTTCACCTGTGTTCACACCCCTGCCTCTCATCACGGCTTGCACACTGGCCCACACCCTTGGCCTGGCTTTAGATATTTTTCCCCTCACTTCCCTATTATCATATTAACTTTTCCCTTTCCACACCCGAAGCAGTAGGTCCATTCCTATATGTATCCCCCGATTACCTCACGAGATACCCGACGGCATTGCCCAAGCCCACCCCACCCGCTGGATGGGTAATATAGGTGAGCAGCTGATTTCCTTTTCCCCATGTATTAATTTATTATTTCTTTGTATTTGTTCAATGTATAATTGCTGTTTTGCTATTTTATATTTTCTGTTTTTAGACATGCTTCTGATGAAGCGGCCCTAGCCGCGAAACCGGTCAAGTTGATTGTCTTTTTTAACCTCACCTGTGTTCTATTTTACTCTGTACTCAATAAAATGTTCTTTCATATTTTTATTCGCTTGTTTGTATATGTTGTATCTTGTTTATCAGTACCGGAATAGTCCAACCTTGGCCCCACCCCCTTCTTTGGTTCTGTAGTTTGGGACCTCAGAATCAATTTATTTACACAACAATGCACTAGCTTAAAGGAACCTATTTAGAAAATAAAAGACAAACCTTTAAGGCCTCGTACACACGAGGGGATATGTCCGCTGAAAACGGTCCGATGGACCGTTTCAGCAGACATCTCCGCTCGTGTGTATGGGCTAGTGGACAGATTTCTCCACCCGACAGATTTCAAAGCATGCTTTGAAATCTATCCGGTGAAATCTGTCCGCCCGACATGTCTGCTGGTTAGTACACTTACCAGCAGACATGTCGTCCCCCACCGCCGCCCGCCGCCGCCGAATGGATTCGGCGCATGCGCGGAAGTGCTTTAACTTCCTGGTGCGGTGAAGTGGCGGTGACGTGGCGGCGTCAACGTCACCGCCGCGTCACCACCACGTCACCGCGCCGTCCGGCGGTGGGGAATTTGATCCGATGGTGTGTACAGGGGGAGCTGTGGTGGCTCAACGTTATTGGCACTGCGCTGACAAGCCATTCACCTCTGCAGCCAAGGGTTCGGATCCCGGTCTCGGCTACATGTGAATTGAGTTTGGTGGTCTCAGCCCGGCTCCCGGTGGGTGTGCTATGCAAGGTACGCCTGTGCTTAGTACGCCCACCCCCCCCCACAAAAACCACCACACTTGCACGCACACAAATTGGTTTAAAACACACGCACTTTGGCCATGCGGTCTCCTAAAATAAAGAGAGGTGAAGGACCTACGGGGCTGGCTGGGTGGGCTAGGCCCCCTCACTCCCTCATAGGGGGAGTCTATTTTACCCTCTGCCCCATTGGGGTCCCTTGGGCCCCAGTTGGGCTCCCAAGAGGAGCAGGTAGGGCGGGGTGAGTGGGAGGCCCCCCTTCACACCCGCCATTGCCACCAGGGCATGGAGAAGGATGGCGATTGCCTCCGGGGGGAGGGTCTGCCTACTCCCAACTCCTGCAGTCCGGCTCCTCTCTCTCGAGTTCACGCACAAAAATACACTCCCGATCGGACATATCCGATGGAAATGGTCCGCGGACCGTTTTCATCGGATATGTCCGATCGTGTGTACGAGGCCTAAAAGTTTAAAGCAACTGGTGTAGGGGCACTCAATGAGCACTATAGAAGAGATGCTATCATCCAAAAAGAAATAAAATATCATATGTAGCAAATATACAGTATCTCACAAAAGTGAGTACACCCCTCAAATTTCTGTAAAGATTTAATTATATATTTTCATGTGACAACACTGAAGAAATTACACTTTGCAACAATGTAAAGTAGTGAGTGTACAGCTTGTATTACAGTGTAAATTTTCTGTCCCCTTATAATAACTCAACACACAGCCATTAATGTCTAAACAGCTGGCAACAAAAATAAGTGATGCCATTTTACAAAATTTTGAAAATGGATAATGCATATAGAGAGGAATATTAACCACTTGCTTACTGGGCACATATACCCCCTTCCTGCCCAGGCGAAATTTCAGCTTCCGGCACTGCGTTGATTTAACTGACAATATATGCGTGAAAGCAGGCAAAGCAAACACCTGAATTTATACACAAAAACAACAGATGCTCAAACATGGATACCGTGTGCAAGAGACACAGACATAGACTTAGGCCGCGTACACACGATCGAGTTTGTCCGCTGAAATTGGTCCAACGGACCGTTTCAGCAGACAAATCCGATCGTGTGTATGGGCTAGTGGACATGTCTGACCGGCGGACAAATTTTAAAGCATGCTTTAAAATTTGTCCGCGGGAGACATGTCCGTCGGATATGTCCGCTGGTTAGTACACTCACCAGCGGACATATCTGTTTTTTACTTCCTGGTGCAGTGACGTGGCGGCATCAATGTCACCGCCACGTCACCGCGCTGTCTGCTGGCGGGGATTTTGATCCGATGGTGTGTACACGCCGTCGGATGAAAATCCGGAGGAGACCTGTCCGCTGGAAACGGCCCATTGGACAGTTTTAGCGGACATGTCCCTCCGTGTGTACGCGGCCTTAAAGTGATTCCAAAGGCAATTTTTTTTCTTTAACCACTTCACTACCCGGCTATTGTAATATGACGGGGATCTCCCATCCTGTGCAGGTGTCATATGACATCCTGGGATTCCCGACCTTCTAGGGGGCGTCGCTCAGGACCTGGTGCATGTGCCCGGTGGCCGCAATGTCAGCCGGGTACCCGCGATTGCCCCTGAACACAGCAGGACCGTGGATCTGTGTGTGTCAGGTGAGAGGAGACTGATAGTGTGTTCCTTGTACAGAGGAAAACAGATCGGTCTCCTCCCCTTGTGAGTCCCCGCCCCCTACAGTTAGAATCACTCCCTAGTATACACATTTAAACCCCTTCAGCGCCCCCTCGTGTTAACCTCTTCCCTGCCAGTCACATTTATACAGTAATCAATGCATATTTATAGCACTAATTGCTGTATAAATGACAATAGTCCCAAAAATGTGTCAAAAGTGTCTGAATATGTACGTCATAATGTCTCAGTCACAAATTGTTAGGTAGGTACTTCAACTAGACCCGGGTCTTAAGGATGTTTGAATGTATGGAAAGTCCTTAATGCATTGCCAGTCAAAAACATCCACACACACACTCATTGTATTTCCAAGACTGACTTTATTTCTCCTGCGTACTCGTACATAATCAAATCATACAAGAAGGGACACCCCCTGCCCCAGCCAATCATCAGATCGCCGCCATTACTAGTAAAAAAAAGAAAAAGAAATAAAAATGCCATAAACCTATCCCCTATTTTGTAGAGGCTATAACTTTTGTGCAAAACACTCAATATACGCTTATTCATTTTATTTTTACTAAAAATATGTAGAAGAATACATATCGGCCTAAACTGAGGAAAGTTTTAATTTATTTTATTTTATTTATTATAGCAAAAAGTAAAAAATATATTTATTTTTTTCAAAATTGACACTCTTCTTTTGTTTATAGTTCAAAAAAAAAATTGCAGAGGGGGTGAAAATCAGTATGGAAGTGGTTAAATAAAAAAAGATATCACAATATCAAAAGCTGTGCCTTAAAACTCTCCATCTTCCTGTGGGTTTGGTGTGCTATTGGGTCACAGAACCAGAGCTGGGCTATGTGCGTCCATACAAGATGCCCATGTCCCCCCCTTCAGAGTTTGGCGTAGGACAGTGTGTTGCATATGACTGAAATAAAAAAAAAAAATAAACGCAATTGTCATTTTGCATTAGCCAAGTTCTGGCGGCCGCTATAGACAGCGCTCGCAAGAAAATGCTATGCATTGGAAATGCCTGGTCTATTCGTCTGCCGGGAGGAAGGGGGTCGAAAGGCTTTTCCATGCCCAGTCTATGCTGGAGCGCAGACAATCTGGTCCTTGCAAATGACAGCCGTTTCAGCCAAAATTCTGGAGGTTGAAGCTTCTACTTACCAGGTAAGTGATTTTTTTACAGGGAAAGGGGCAGCATAGGGCACAGTGGCAGCATGGGGCACAGTGGCAGCATGGGGCACAGTGGCAGCATGGGGCACAGTAGAAGCATGGGGCACAGTGGCATCATGGGGCACAGAGGGCAACAATGAGCACAGGCCGGGCACAGTGGTGACAATTGATGGCACAGTGACTGAATATGATGGCATGGGCAGAGAGGTGACAATTGATGGCACAGTGACTGCATTTGATGGCATGGCAGAGAGGTGACAATTGATGGCACAGTGACTGCGTTTGATGGCATGGCACAGTGGTGACAATTGATGGCACAGTTGGTGGCGTTTGATGGCATGGCACAGTGGTGACAATTGATTGCACAGTGACTGCATTTGATGGCATGGCACAGTGGTGACAATTGATGGGCACAGTAGCTGCTTTTGATGGCATGGCACATTGGTGACAATTGATGGCACAGTGGTGGCGTTTGATGGCATGGCACAATTAGTGACACAAGTGGTGACAATTGATGGCACAGTGACTGCAAATGATGGCATAGCACATTGGTGACAATTGATGGCACAGTGACTGCATATGATGGCATGGCACATTGGTGACAATTGATGGGCACTGCATTTGATGGCATGGCACAGTGGTGACAATTGATGGCACACTGCCATTTGATGGCATGGCACAGTGGTGACAATTGATGGCACAGTGGCTGCATTTGGTGGCATGGCACAGTGGCTACATTTGGTGGCATGGCACAGTGGCTGCATGTGATGGGCACAGTGAGGCTGCAATATTTTTTTTTTCGTTTGCGCCCCCCCAAAAATTTTGAGCACCAGCCGCCACTGGTCTCTCCCGTGAAACCAGGAAGCCAGATTTTTACCTTTATCAAGGAAATGCATTCAGGTAAGAAACGTTTGGCATTTTGAACCACTTTAAATTTGCAGATATAGACTTTTATTATGATTTTCTAAACAAGTTGAAATTTAGAAGCATTTTCCAAGGTGCCAAGGATTGTGCACTTGGATAAAAATGATCTCCCTTTATGTACCTTCTGTTGGTTATCAACTGTAACTCTGTTGTTTGGGATCTCCAAATGTAACTTTAGGAAAATTTTAAATTAGATGATTTTCAGTTTTGGGTTGACAAACCTTTTAAAATGGGTACTGACGTTTAAAAAGGAAAAAAATATATTTTGCAAACAAATGCTAGTAATGAGAGCTGTATTTGTACTGTATTTCCATTTTTCTTGCCAGAAGATGAGCTCGATATGACATCAGTCTAAAACAGGCAGATTTTTTGTAAATGTTTATATATATATCATATCATATAAGCTATGCTAAGCGCTAAGCACTGTAGCCAGGGTGTTCTTATCAGAATCATTCATGTCAGCTGTTTCAAATGACAAGAAGTTCCACTGAATACGGTAAGAGGAAATTGCAGTGGGATGACTAGTGCAACTTTACCTAATGGGAAACAAATCTTCTACAAGAAAAGGAAACTTTGGCAGATTTCCCAGCATTACAAATTAAAAAGATCTAGGCACTGATGTGGACTTCAGAAGAGGACGCATAGCATGATCATTCTTCTTGCAGCCTATTACTTTTTCTTAATCCCACAGCTAAACCAGAAGTTGTGAGAAAGAAAAATAAACACAGAAGGGCTAAAGACCCGAAGCATACCACTAGCTAACCCATTGAGATCCTCAAGAAAGGAAAATAAAAAAGAAAGTAAATTTGCACTGTGCCTCATTATTAGTGTTAATATTGCATATTCGAGTATTCGCGAATAACTCGAATATTGCGGCGAATATTCGCTATGGTGAATATTCGTATTTTTTCAATTTATTTTAAAACAGATACACATCACATCCTAGTGATCTCCATCGACGTCTAAAAGCATTGCTGGTATGATTAGAGAGAGACCCTGGGCCGAGTAGCTGATGCGATTCTTTTATGTTGCCGAAAATTCGCATTGCGGCAACATAAAAGAATCGCATCAGCTACTCGGCCCTTCTTTTGCATCAGAGCCAATCAGAATAACTCGAATATTCGGCAAATGGAATATGCGCCAATATTCCTTTTGCCGAATATTCGATTCGAATTATTCTGATTGGCTCTGATGCAAAAGAAGGGCGGAGAAGATAATCGCGCAATAGGAATATTGCGCGATTATCTTCTCCGCCCTTCTTTTCCCCCTTATTCTCCTTTCTTTTAAGTAGAGTTAGTGTAGAGTTAGTGTTTAGTGCATATTAGTTTAGTAATACAGGAAATGATCTCCGTTTATGAGAATTTCGCAATCATTTTCGCATTAGCGAAATTTAGCAAAAATTTTTTTGGATAAAATATCACGAATATTCAATATTAGCGAATATTCGCGAATATTCTTCTATATATTCGCGCAATATCGAATATGGCGTATTCCGCTCAACACTACTCATTATCAGACTGTCAGACCCATGCATTAACATAAAATAATAGGCTACCTGGTAGACCTATAACACACTGTAACAATGGAGGATAAAAATGCAAAATTGTGTGTGATATCCCTCACTTTAATATGATTTGTAGTCAGAGTCTACACCGAGGAATGCAACACCCTAACTACCCAGGCCTGAGGTGTGCCATTAGCCTCGCTGGACAGTAGGCCTATAAGTGGGCATACCCTGAAGTAATTATGAAGAAATGAATGAAGAAATATGATAACATGAAAAAAGGGGGAACGGGTGGGTGGGTACCCAGAAACCTCACCGACGTCAGAGATTAGAGGGGAGGAGGGATAAATAGCCCTCCGACTCCTCCTACAAACTCAGGCAGGCCTACGGCCCGCCTTCCCTTGTAGTTCAGAGTCTACACTGAGGAATGCGACACCCCTAACTACCAGGCCTGAGGTGTGCCTGTGC
The DNA here is from genome assembly GCA_029574335.1 of Rana kukunoris. NCBI lineage: Eukaryota > Metazoa > Chordata > Amphibia > Anura > Ranidae > Rana > Rana kukunoris. Next base: position 291,247,168 of record CM056049.1, read on the forward strand.
CATTAGCCTCGCTGGACAGTACGCCTATAAGTGGGCAAAAAGACCCAGAAGTAGGTGTGATAAAAGAGTGGAAGGGCACAAATTATCTGTTTGGTAGAGACAGCACGCCCTGACAGTCTCAAGAACGGCGCTCCGATGAGCATCCGTTACGACAGCAGAAAACCAGCGTCCAAAGAAACCGATGATTGGAAGGAACCCCGAAACCAAACGGACTGTTCCCGTCCTGACAGACTAAGCCTCCCTCCAAAAAGCACAGAACATGGGAACAACTGCTTGGTGGCGAGAGGATACGTGGGGGGAAAGGAACAACAAGGGCGCCCCTGAGGAGCCCTGTGAAAGCAACACCATCCAATAGGATGCCAGACCAGTAACCCATGTCAAACACCCACAACCCCTGGCCTAACTATCCTCACCTGGTAAGGGGACGTGAGAGATGCCAAAAATGGACAAACTGATAGGAGGGACAGGGTTTCGAGAGCCGGCTACCCGAAAGAAGAGTTGCTGATGTTAATGGATGAGGCCAACACGCAGTAGCGATATGCAACGATACAGAGACAGAACCAGACATGGCATGACACGACCCACCCGAGTAACTGGGACCCCCCCCATCAACAGGCTGGGAATTGGACAAGAGCCTGGACTGACGGACCCGCCCCGACGACCCAGCAACCTATGAACAAGAGAACAGCCCCAAAGATAACGGCCCAGACCCCTACCACGAGCAGAGAAGAAGCCACCACTCCATGGATGAGAACCCTAATAAAATTGTTCAAGCAGGAACGGCCAGAACACGCTCAATGCTGGTATGTAAAGCAGCTGGGATGGAACTGGACACAACCTGAAACGTACCGCCTACCCTGCTGCGGCCGGAAAAACCCCTTGTTGACTTACCGCTCTGCTAAGACAAGTACCGGCCAACCCCTGAGTGACGGCGTACTACCATGCTCTGCACCCCTACGTGGAGCAGCCGGGATGCACCAGAATGTGTCGCCCCCGAAACGTGCCGCATGCCCAACCCTAGGAAACCGAAAGAAAAAAGACAACAGACAACAAAACATGAAACACCCCCCCCCCCCCCCACTGTAGCTGCCTGGGCCAAAGATGTGAACAGAAATGACCAGACCTCAGTGCGTGAATGAACCTGACGACAGATCCCACTCAAGTGTATGTGATAAGTGTAAGCGAGCCCGAGTAACCTGCCGCACATACAGGTAATTAAAAACGACACACTCAAGGCGATGTACCCACAGACCGTGGTGGGTAGATGTATAGGCGTAAGAATGAACGTGCACGTATGACGTATGTTATACAGGCGAGAAGATTGTGGTCAACAATCATGAAAACGAAACCTCAGCCCATATGGATCTGTAGACGTGACAGATCCTGAGATGCGCACCCTGGCTAACTATACCCGAAAGAACGGGTATGACGAGACAAAAGAAAACAAAATAAAGCTACAAGGCTGCTTGTGTGCTGTGACTGCATAGCACCGACAAGCTATGTGACCAACCCACGCTGGGAGTAGGACCCCCAACAGAAACACAACCCCCTCTGTGCCTACCCAAGTACGAAGACACGGCAGTGCAGTGACGGAGGAAACCCAGCATGTCAATGAAACCCGACGACCCCCCCCGGGTAAATAACGTGAAGTGAGCGCAAGTGACCTGCTGCTGCACAGCCGAACACTGAGGACCTGTGTACCCACAGCCCGTGGTGGGTAGGTCCTGCCTGTGGAAATGAAACGCAACATAATGCATAGTAAGACGTGACAAGCAAAATTTGAGGTGAACAATCATCTGGAAAACGAAAACTCAGCACGAATGGATCTGTAGACGTGACAGACCCCGAGATGCGAGCCCTAGCCAACTGGACCAGGAAAGCAACCTATGAAAAATAATTAGACATGAAAACGACACAAGCTTTAGAACGGCAACCGTGTACGCTGAACCTGCGTGACGACAGAAACACGCCATGACAGAAACACGCCATGACAGAAAAAACGCTCAGCGACAGAAGCATGACGCTGACAGCACCGCTATGACATGACAGGAAACATACAGTGACTGCAACCGCTACAACAGAACATGCTAAGACAGAAAACATGACACTGGCATGACAGCCCCGACAAAAAACATGCTGCTGACAGAAATGCTACGACAGAAACGTACTACTGATGGAACCGCTGAGACAAAACATACTGACAGACCGCTGAGACAAAACATACTGACAGAACCGCCGAGAAAAAACATACTGACAGAACTGCTGAGACAAAACATACAGACGGAACCGCTGAGACAAAACATACTGACAGAACTGCTGAGACAAAACATACTGACAGAACCGCTGAGACAAAACATACTGACAGAACCGCTGAGACAAAACATACTGACAGAACCGCTGAGACAAAACATACTGACAGAACCGCTGAGACAAAACATACTGACAGAACCGCTGAGACAAAACATACTGACAGAACCGCTAAGACAAAACATACTGACAGATCACACTGACAAAACCACTGAGACAAAACATACTGACAGAACCGCTGAGATAAAACATACTGACAGAACCGCTGAGATAAAACATACTGACAGAACCGCTGAAATGACAAAAACATACTGACAGAACCCGCTGTGACAAACACATACTGACAGAGAACCGCTGTGACAAACACATACTGACAGAACCGCTGTGTGAAAAAACATACTGACAGAAACGCGCTGTGACAAACACATACTGACAGAACCGCTGTGACAAACACATACTGACAGAACCGCCGTGAAAAAACATACTGACAGAACCGCTGTGACAAACACCTACTGACGGAACATACTGACAGGACAGAACATACTACTGACAGAACTGCTGTGACAAACACATACTGACAGAACCGCTGTGACAAACACATACTGACAGAACATACTGACCGGACAGAACATACTACTGACAGAACCGTTCCGCCATGAACAACGCAAGGCATGCACCAGTGTAAACCCCCCCCCCCCAAGTGGGTGGACAACACCTCCCCTGCTGCCAGCTTGACCCCTGGAGATGGACTGGATAGTGGATGACCTCCCCCCTACAACGTGAGCCCTGACCGCAGGGTGGATGGGGACCCCCTCATGACCCAGCGTGAGCCCCCCCCCCCAAAACCTGCGGCATAGCAACAGTGGAAGGACGGAAGAGTGGATGCCCCCCCCCCCCAGCCAGGAGCAGGGATCAGCCGATGCGTACCGTCGGCGGCAGCGGGAGCGGAGAGGAAACAGGCATGCAGCTCCTTAATGAAGCCCTGCAGCACGAGGGACATCACCGTGAGTGCCCGGAGGAGCGGGAGGCGCACGGAGGGACCCCCACACAGCGCGAGCCCGGGTAGAGAAGCGGGGCGGCCCCTACGAAGTTGTGCCTGGTCCGAACAGTCCCCCCCTCCCATGGTGCCCGCGTGAGCGGGACAAGTAGAAGGAGCCACGGAGGAGTGGAAGGTGGGAACCCCTCCCTGCTGCCCGGCATGAGCTAGCGGGTGAGCGCCCCTCCCCATGTAGCCGGCACACGATACAGGAGGCATGCTGGCGTCCCCTGAGCGGCGATCAGCGGGGAAAGAAGGAGGACGGCACGCAGACTAACCTGCCCAGAAGGATCCTCCCCACCATGGTCCGGGCATGACCCCCGTGTGACAATACCACCCCTCTGGCAGCCATATCCCTCGAGGGATAACCCCTGCCACGATACTCCCGCAGCTGCTGCCGCCGCTCTGCAAAGAAACCGGAAGTGACGTGTACCGGGAGAGGCGGGCGGGCGGCCTCCTCGCTAGAAGGAGCAGCGTAGGTGGATGTGCAGCCCCCCCTCCCCCGGCGATAGCCAACTGGACGGAGCAATGGCAAGGTGGGTGGGCAGATAGCTGGACGGCCCCCCCCCCGGTAGGAACAAGCACCGGATCCCTGACGTGCACTGGGAAAAGCGGCAGACGGCCTCCTCCAGTTAAATGGAGCCCCTCGCAGCGTGGTGTGGGTGGGTGAATGTGCGGCTTCCCCAGCCGAGCAATGGGAGAAGCGGGCGGCCTCTCCTCAGTACCAGATGGAGCCAGGCAGCGTGGGTAGGTGTGGATGGACGGGTGCCCCCCTCCACCAGCGTGAGACACATGCAGCCGACCTGCACGAAACCGGAAGTGACGCGGCTACCCAGAAACCCCACCGACGTCAGAGATTAGAGGGGAGGAGGGATAGATAGCCCTCCGACTCCTCCTACAAACTCAGGCAGGCCTACGGCCCCGCCTTCCACATACACTCACCGGACGCTTTATTAGGTACACCTTACTAGTACCGGGTTGGCCCCCCTTTTGCCTTCAGAACTGCCCTCATTCTTGTGGCATAGATTCAGCAAGGTGTTGGAAACCTTCCTCAAAGATGTTGGTCCATGTTGACATGATAGCATCATGCATTTGCTGCAGATTTGTCGGCTCATTCATGGGCACATCCATGATGTAAACGTCATGTTCCACTATATCCCAAAGGTGCTCTATTGAATTGAGATCTGGTGACTGTGGAGGCCATTGGAATACAGTGATCTCATTGTCATGTTCAAGAAACCAGTGGTGAGATGATTTGAGTTTTGTGACATGGTGCATTATTCTGCTGGAAGGAGACATCAGAAGATGGGTACACTGTAGTCATAAAGGGATGGGCATGGTCAGCAACAATATTCAGGTAGGCCGTGGCGTTTAAAAGGTGCTTAATTGTTACTGAGGGGCCCAATGCTCTGCCCAAAAAAATTCCCCCCACAGTATTACACCACTACAGCAGCCTGAACCATTGATACAAGGCAGGATGGATCCATGCTGTTTACACCACATTCTGATCCTACCATCTGAATGTCGCAGCTGAAATCGAGAGGAGGCGGGCCAAACAGCAGCTCTCTGTCTGAATGTAAACATGGAGCTGCAGCTCAGCTCGGGTGCCCCCATAGCAAGCTGCTTGCTGTGAGTGCACTCAACAGGAGAGAAGGGCCAGGAGCTGCAGCCTCAAACTACGGCCCTCCAGCTGTTGTGGAACTACACATCCCATGAGGCATTGTAAAACTCTGACATTCACAGACATGACTAGGCATGATGGGAATTGTAGTTCCTGAACAACTGGAGGGCCGTAGTTTGAAGACCCATGATCTATTCTAGGGGAATAGCTCCAGTATCATCGGTAATGGATCTGATCCTTGCATAGGCAGTGTATCAGAGACCCTGTCTAAAAGAAACTGCTGCCAGTATAAATGGAAGGCTATTAGGGAAGCCTGCATGTTTACAAAGCTTTCATCTACATTCAGGCTGGGTCATCCTGACAGGCAAAGCTTTGGCACCATCAAGTGGCAATGAAGAACACTTTCTCAATGCCACAATTCTATTTGCCATTGCATTAATGTCACATCAGAAAAAAGTCTGTATAATTACTAGAATCAAATCTTTGCTTTATATTTTTTAGGAAAGTTACATATATGTGGCAAATTTTTGTTACTCAGATAATTGCAATTTTATATTATTTTGAAAATGTATATGTTGTGGCATTATGAAAGCTGAGGTGATTGAGAGACATTTCGTATCACCTCACATGCTTTCATACGTGGGAAAGGTGTAATCCGGTTCAGGTTTTCTGCGTCATCTTGGCAGTGTGGGTATAGATTTTTATTTCCACCAGTAACCAGCAGCAGGTGGTGTTAATAAGGAAGGACTGAAGCAAGGGGTGGCTCTTGCCTGGGACTCAGGAAGCCAAACCTGAGAGAGCTGTGGGTGTGGAGATTGCTTTGTAAGGGAAATCAAAAAGGTTTTCATAACATTTGGATTTGTTGGTGTCTGGGAAAATCCCCTCACCTGTGAGGTAGGAACCTGCAAGGTTTAGTTAGTGCCTGGATGGCAAACATTTATTTTCTCTTTTTCTTTGTTTCTGTGCAACCTTTTTAATAAAACTGACAACAAGTCAAGGTTTTAAGAAAATACCTGCCTGGTGGACTGCCTTTTCCCCAGGGTAGTTGATTCCCACTTGTGCGAACCCCTACAATGTAAATTAAAGATTGTTACCAAAATACTGAAAAAATGTTAGTCTTATGTTACTGTGGCTCAAAACCGAGTGAATCTTCCTGTTGCATGTGTTTTAAATGACAAAGATTGATTTACCACAATTGAATGCTTGGGAAAAATCACATTCACTGCTTTATAATTATGCCCCACAAGTGTTTGTTTCATTATGCATTATGTGGCTATATGCAAACAGAAATGCCAATATTTTTAAAAAGGGATTTTATTGACACAGCTTGTCAAGGCACGCAAACCACCAAGGAATGGGTCCACCTTACATCAATAAAACATATAATTATGACAAATCCTTTAAATCTGGAGTAAGAAGGCTAGATTTAGGTCTTACCTTTACCCAAACAAATCTATTCACTTACCTCTAATAATTACTTTACAGACTATTAGGGAATCCTGAAAATGATAACCTAGTTGTGAGGATAAAAAAAAAAAAAGGAAAAATTTCCGCGCCAAAAACTAATAAATAGTGGTCTTCACTTGTGTGAAGATAATAAAGTTAAGTGGTGTGCTGCTCCTCAGTGGTATAGTGTGTACCTATAATAAGTGAAAATGAAGAAACAATAGAGGGCGCCACTAAGACTAAATGAGAGAATTCACTCATAATACATAATGTGATTACTTATATAACATAGGTGATAAAAACAACAATATTTAGCAGAAATGACACCATTAATAATAGGACTTATTGTCGTGCAAAGTATTGGTGTGGGTGTGATGGTAAATACAACAGTTAAAAGTCCACCTCAAATCCCAAAGATAAGTATTGGTGTAGAAATATTAAAGAGATATCAGGAAAATCTTCTTGTTGCAGAATAAATTCTTGATTGAAAAACAAAAAGTCTGTGTACAAATCTGTGTCAGGATTGTGATGTGCTGGTTCTGGGGTGTGAAAGGAACCTTCACCAATGGATTATTCGTGTTCCACCTCAGGTGCTGGGGAAATACTAAGTGCTTACCAGATGGTATGACCTCTCTGTTAAAAGTAGGTCAGATGGCAGGTCTCGGATCAGTGCCTGAACACTAGGGCATACTGGATCGCGCTGTTCCACGATAAGTAGGCTCATGTATGGATAGATAAATGAATGGAAAACATCATGGTACAATAACGTTTTAATAAAATCAAAATAAAAAAGCAATACAGCAGCCATACAGCCGAATGGCCTTCTACCCCAGCTAGTGCCTGCCTGGCACTGGGAGTATAGCGTGTCACGGCTCCTTTAACTCCGATGGTCCACCGAAAGTGCTGGATGGCAGATAGGGTCCCGGGCTTGGTAGGCTCAAACAGAGGGCTTGTATATCGTGCAGGTTGCCAGTGTAAAGCCGCCGACATATGTTTCGCACGTTAGTGCGTCTTCAGGGGGGCGTGTCTGGCTGCCTAAGGTTTGTGGATTTTGTAGGCTAGAGTGGACACTGGATGCTGCGTGTATCCGGAGCAGAGCGTGACTGGCGCTGGCATTCCCAGGGTCACGCTAGTGCACATACAAAATGCCTAATTGATCTACAAAAAACTTTCAAATTCATGCCACAGTAAACCTCCAAACAAGAATAATGATTATCCCATCCCGGGGACACTATCCGCAGTCCTACCAGGAGACGGATATAACCATTATCCAGCCTATGATATTTAGGAGGAGGAGATCCTATTTCATCAAGAAGCATACAGATACCCATTTCCACCGAGACCTCCAC